>JACDRP010000459.1:262-45491 GCA_013841185.1 Hycleus phaleratus | reverse complement strand
AATTATCAGAAAATTCCGTTTCATTGATTAATAGTAAGCAATTATTAGGCTACGCTACAAATAACCATCAAATAATAATAATAATTGTTATAATTTATTATTAATAAATCATTCATTATCATAGAAGGTTACTAATGTCACATTTTAAGCAGCAGTGTCAATTTAAAAAAATCACCAAATCTAACGCTTTTTACTATTTAAATTTTGACAAAAATTTTTATATTATGATTCTTTTAAAATCATTATACATTTCAATTGTAGAAAATTCAAGGTTACCAAATTCAGAAATTTTAATTATTTATTTCGCATTTATTTGTGAAATTCCCTCGTTTATTAAGAATTTAAGAGATGAAAAATTTGGCAACGTCGTAGCAGTTAATTGTAGCCCAAAATCAGAATCTATTGCCGGTGACGTGTGATTTTCTTGGTTCTTTTTCTTCAATTAAGAAAGAAAATGTTGTGGATTTTCCTCATATTTTCTTTAATAGTAGCGGCAAAATCGCAAGGCAACACTCTTGTCTTGCTTGATAATCAAGTAATTAGAGAAACTCATTCAATATTTTTCAAATCATTACAAGGTAATTTTGAGGTTAAATACCGGTTCAATTAGATTATTAATTGTTATTTTAAAATATTTAGAACGTGGCTACAGTTTAACGTTTAAAATCGCCGATGATTCGTCATTGATTCTATCAAAATACGGTGAATATTTGTACGAAAACTTGATAATATTCGCTCCATCTGTCGAGGAGTTCGGTGGTAATTTGAACGTCGATACGATAACACAATTCGTTGACGATGGTGGTAATGTTTTAATTGCCGGCAGTAGTATCACTGGTGATGTTCTAAGAGAATTAGCATCAGAGTGTGGATTCGAGGTAATTCTTGAAAAGTATCACCAATTATTACGTTAATTTGTCTTTTTTTTAAATTAAAAGGTAGACGAAGAAGGTGCCTATGTGATCGATCATCTAAATTACGATATAACCGACGATGGCACACATACAAAACTGGTCGTTTCTGCCGAGAATTTGATAAACTCACCTGTAATTGTCGGTACGAAAAAATCAACAAATCCTCTATTATATCACGGTACTGGTATTCTAGCTGATCCGGAAAATCCATTAGTTTTACCGTTATTATCAGCAGAAAGTACAGCATATAGTTATAATCCAAAAGAACAAATCAAAGATGTACGTTGATTAGTTTCAGTAATCGAATTTTTGTCACTTTTATAAATTGTAGTATCCACATGCTGTTGGAAAGAATACGGTTCTAATTGCTGGTCTACAAGCTCGAAATAACGCTCGTGTTGTCTTCAGTGGATCCTTATCGTTCTTTTCAGATGAATTCTTCACATCTTCCGTACAAACAGCACAAGTATTTCTTTGTATAGTTAATATTTTATTTATTTATTGTTTTATATCTAAGGGTGGTGTCCAGGTTGATAAATCAGGAAACGAGAAAGTTGCAATTGCAATCAGTCAATGGGTGTTTAAAGAGCATGGTCAATTACGTGTACGTTCTGTAAAACACCATAAAGAAAACGAAAAACAACCACCAGTAGCTTATACAATTATGGATAATGTTGTCTATACGATTGAAATTGATATTTTGGAGAATGGTGAATGGAAACCATTCCAAGCTGATGATATACAATTAGAATTCGTACGCATTGATCCATTTATACGTACAACATTGAAACGTAAACCGACTGGTGGATATGAAGCCAGGTTTAAAATACCTGATGTTTATGGTGTTTATCAATTTAAAGTTGATTATGATCGTATTGGATATACAAGACTTTATAGTACAACACAAGTATCAGTTCGACCATTACAACATACACAGTATGAACGTTTTATAGCATGTGCTTATCCTTATTATGCTGGTGGTTTCTCTATGATGATTGGTGTATTTTTATTCTCATTAATTTTCTTACATTTCAAAGAAGATGATACGAAGAAAACAAAAAGTGAATAAAAAAAAAACTGTAAGTTTTAATTAAATACAATACTTCAACTAGTTCTTGTCGAGTTTCAAAAATCCCGATGTATTTGAAAAATATTTACCTTCCGATTCGTTGATTTTAACTTCAGCAGCTTGCGGATTTACAATTTCAAGACCCTTAACAATCAATAAACTAGAATCTGACAACTTTTAAAATAACAAAAACCGTACCTGTAATGGTGTAAATGCAACACTAGAAGCTGTACCGGCAATTTGTTTCTTAACGGTTGTACTACCACCCCAAGCTTGTTGTTTTTGTAAATTCTTCTGTAAAGTTTTCGATATTCTAACTTTAGTCTTTTCATCAACTTGCGGTAAACGTATACGTCCAGTTCCTGTTTTACCAATCGTACCACGAGTATACCCCAAATCTTCTTGATAAGCATCCTCTTCAATCTAACAAAATTAACAATTAGATTATAAAAAAAGAGAATTCTTATAATTACATCAGCGAAATTCATTCGATTTGCATGCTTTCTAAATTCGGTAATAGCATAGCGTTCTTTCATTTTACGAACACGTTTACCGCCGCGTTTCTTTTTCGATTGATCGATCGGTTTTGGTAGCGGTTTAACGAATTTTACCGGTGGCGGTTCCATTAATTTATCCAATTTACGTTCGATTTCGTCGCGCAATTGTCGGCCGATATGTCCATCTTGACTCTCATGGCAAGCATCAACACGGGCAGCTAATGTGCATTTTGTCGCTACCAATCGAGCGGCTTTCCTTCGATAATCCTACAATAATTAATTAACACAAATTCTTGTTTAATTAATAGAATTACCGGTGGCGTATTTTGAACTATATCAGCATAATAAACGAAACCGGTATGTGGTAGCATGTTGACTTGTGAAAAACCGGATAATGTCTTCTTCTGTTGCCCCAATAATTGCACATTACAAGCTGGAATATTCGACAGTTTTGTTAAACCCCCAGCGACACCCATTAGTTTGGCCGCAATTGAAGCACCGAGAATTATCGATAGATTTGGTGCAATAAACGCCATGCGACTTTCCACATATTCGTAGATTTTCAATTTGAAATCGTTTAATTCTACAGCCATATCGCAGGCTTCATCAATCTGTGTCTTCTCCTCGTCCATCAACATTGATCTAAAAAAATGTTATTTTAATTTTGCTTGTTTTTAAAAATATTAATTTTACCCTTGTGTAGTTGATGCGGTAACGGAGACGACCATAATTGTGGCTTGTGTTAGAAATTGTTGTAATGTTTCATTATTTTTCGCTTGATCTAAATCATTGCCCAATTCTTTAACAGTCTTTACATACTCTAATGGAGTAACAACTAGCGACTCTAATTCTGGGAAACGTTTCTGATATTTATCACGTACAAATTTATGTATTGCATTTATCTCATTATCAATATCAGCTGCTATATTGTTAGCTTCAACAATCAATTGATATTCAGGATCTAATTCAACTGGCCCAATAATATCGTACGATTTTCTTGGTTTTGCACGATTCAAATCTATTTGTTTCATTATATTTTGTAATTTCTCACTGTCGCGTAATTTACAAAATTCACGTACAGAATTGATTTGTGATATATCAATCTCTAATTTTAAATCCGCTAAGTCGGGTTTTTCTTCTTTAATGTCCACCAATTCTTGTTCAACTTCCATCGATTCGTCCGCTTCATCTTGATCGTATTCCTCCAAATCGGCCAATAATTCTTCAGCTAGAGACATTGTTTCGCTTTTATAAATCTATTTACACCTCGATATTTTTTAATTTAAATAATTACAATTTAAAACAACTACAAATTGAGTAAACAAAAAGTGAGGTTAGAACGTAAGCAGTGGAAAATTCGGATGACAATCAGTGTGGGCAATATTTAAAAAGTTCCTAAGTTGTTTGACATTTGAGGTTATGTTTAAAATTTCGTTGGAAAACGAAAATTGCCTTTTTATTCTGTTAAAATGGATAAGAAACCAATTTCTTTTGGTTTTAGTAAAATAAATAAAAGGCCTGATAAGAAACCGGAACTAAGGAAAAAAATTGAATTGATTGATTGTTTGGAGGGAAAATCAATCAAAATTAAAGAGTAAGTTTTTAATTTAATTTTCTAACTGTTTACAGATAATTTACAAATTATAGTGCCGTAGAAGAAGTGAAAGAACTACTAGTAATTCCGGTTAAAGAATCTTCCAAGAACTTAATAAATCGTATTAAAGAAAACAGACAGAAAGCTGTAAAAACTGAAATTAAACAAGAAAAACCCGATTTAGAATTAACACTAGACGAATTAGCTGCTAGAGAACTAATTAAAGGTAAAATTCTAGTATTTTTTATATTTTTATTGATTACTTTTTTGGATTTTTAGAAGCCCAAAATCGTGGTAAACCCCAAACGACAACAACTAAAATTCAAACATTACCGTTGAACGAAAACGAACGATTCGTTGCTGAAGGCGAATCAGAACCGACATTAGAAGATTATGAAAATATACCAATTGCTGATTATGGTATGGCAATGTTACGTGGCATGGGTTGGAAAGAAGGCATGGCAATCGGACGAGATCCAACAAAGTATCGAAATTCAACAATCTTTATTCAATAAATGATAAATTGGATATTTTTCAGGGCTGTACCGGTAGTTGATCCAGAATTACGTCCAAAAGGTCTTGGTTTGGGAGCTGATAAATTAATTACAATGAACAAACCTGAAAAAGTTGTCGATAAAGATGGCAAAGAGTTGATGTTAATTAAAGGCGCTTATTGTAAAATTATAGCCGGTAAACATAAAGGACATTATTGCCAAATACAAGGATTGGACGATCAAAGTGGTAGAATTATTGTGGAAACAGCTTTAACAAATGAAATTTTAAGTTTAGACGAATTCTTATTGACGCCTGTAACGAAAGATGAATATACTCTGGGGTCGAAAGTTATAAGTAAATTTTTTAATATTTCAATTGTTCATAAAATAAAATGAAATAAATTTGAATGACTCAATATTAATTTTCTAATAATTTTCCAGATAATGTTAAATACGAGCAATATAAAGAGATATCAGAAGAGAGATTAAATAATTACCGAGAAGAAGTCGGTGGGAATAATGTTAAAAATGAATCAAGTTCCGATAGTGCTGTAAATTCGGATATTTGTAAATCTAAATCGGTGAAAAATAAGAAACATAAATCGAGAAGAGATCGTGATCGGTCTAGAGAACAAAGTTTGGATCGTTCGTATAAAAAAAATAAGAAAAAGAAGAGCAAATCACGTTATAGAAGCAATAGTCGGGATAGTGATGATGGTTACTATAAGCACCGCCACGATAGAAGAAAACGTTAATCTTTTTTAATAAATTTTCATTTGGATTTTAACTATTTTATTATCCAAAATTTGGTCTATTCATTGTCCTATTTTAATGTAATCTCGATTGAAACTAGTGTAGGGTGGTGATAACTGAGCCAGAAGTAGAGTAAGTTACTTTTTTTATTTTTAATACGGTAAACAAACTCATTATCCGATTTCCAAAAATATTTTTCCCGATTGCGCAGTCGGTAAAAATATTTTGGACATCGGACAATGAAAGTTTGTTTACTGCAATTTTTAAAATTGTTGTGATGCTGAAGAATTTATATTTAACCCCAGTGTTAACGAGTTTTATTGATTTAAATTAGTTAAGACGTAAACTCTTCTATTTTCTATGAAATTAATGGTTTGTATCTCCAATCAACTTGTAGTAGACGCGCTATTTTGCGATCGATAGACAAAGTGCCTGGAATTATTTTGGTTTGTATCCAGGAGCATTAGCGGACAATCGTAAATAAATTTAATTGTTAAATTTAGAGTGGCATGGAGAGAAAAGAAGCGACTATTGGTAATTAAATTCTCCACATTTTTTTGTAATTTTCCTAAAAGCTCCTGTCTTCTATCAAATTGATTTACAATCATATCTCTTATTTAATTATTTAATTTTCGAGACAATAGGTTTAGGGTATTAATTCTGACTGGATTTGGGTACGTATGTGTTATTGTTATCCGTTACGACGATTATAAATAAGTATATAGTAATTATAAAATTAGTATGTCTTAGATTACCGTTCGGTAATTAGTTTAGATTTTTTTATCAATTTTTAGATTATTTGTTTGTCCAAATGTCCGATGTCAATGAAGCTAAAGTGGAATTTCTTAAACGTCCAAAAGAGAAGAGGGAATTAACAGGATTTGGGAGATGGATTTCGGAGAATTTATTATTATTGTTAACATTACTAGGAGTCGTTGCTGGTGTTATTCTAGGTATGATTTGAATTATTGCAAATTTATTTATTCAATTAATTAAACATGACAATATTGAACAATAGACAGATGAAAAATTCGCTCTTGTTTAAACCGATTCAAATGAAATACAATTATTTTTCTGGTGTTGTCCGTATTTTATGTTTTCTAATAACACCTTCGTCTGATGATTCTCCATCATCGCTTTCGTTATCGGATGGTTGACTTTTTTTCGATTTTTTCGTTGGAGATTTTACCGATTTCATTGGAGACAATTCCAAGAGAGATTTCTTTTCATCTTCCTCCTTTTTATTGACACAGCACCACCAACCGTTTTCAAAATCACCCGGTGTACCATAGCCGAGCGTTTCAGTTTCTTTAAATACTTCATCTTTATCATCGAATGTCTGGGAACGAAAACTACGTCCCTGTGATCGTTCTTTTCGCGAACTATGATGCGTATGTTCAGAATGGCGATGGCGATGTGGTTGGTGTTGAAATCCACTGCCTGTTGGATAATTTTGATGGCCACCGTCGCTACCAGCCGCTGGAGGTGGTGGTGGTGGTGGCGGTGGTGGTCGTGGTGTCGGTGGCGGAGGATTACTTGGTCCAGGTTGCTCCAAACGGCTAAGACAACGACGACATAAGCCGTCTAATGATAAGGGACTGCGGTCTGGATTGTAACGGAGACAGTGGCCACGGCCACAATGCAGTTCGAAAATAGTACCACACTTGACACAGCGTTGGTAGATTGGTTGGAGGATGTAGCATTCAGAACAGAACATTCCCTCTTCGAATATTAGTACATGGTCCATCTTTTTACAAGAAACAAAACAATGAATTTAGCACAAACAAGTAGACACTCACTGAACAGTTTCACAAATAAAATAAGTTGAAAATTTGAACAGATTGGATTTTTAAAGCGCGATATCAAAGAATTTGTGGAGATAGACGGAATTATCAGTTGTTTCGCTTAATCTACAACACGAAATTCTTTAATTTCAATCGAATTCGATACAAATATTTTACTAGTTTTTAAAATTATCAACATCTTCACCACAATTGTCAAACCCATCAACATCCTCTTCGCAACTGTGATAAGAATCACTGGATTCTGGATCACAATTCTCATTATTTCCATCTTGATCCTTCATTTTATCCATCATCAATTCGCGTATTTTATCCCGGCGAGCTCTCTTCAAATTCTCGTAATTCGTATTGAAATGTTTCAACTCACGTAATTTATTCTCCGATTGGTTTTCTTTGTTCGAACGACAATTATCACAGATCCATGTTGAACAATCGGTACAATTTCCGTAGATAATCACCTCATGTTCTACACATTTATTAAAAGAGCATTCGAATTGTAATTTTTCGTTACACATTTGGCAAATTAATAATTCAGGCTGATTACGCCCGCACATTTCACACGAAATTTTATCCATTTTTATTTTAAAATTAAATTCCAACGAAATTTTTACTATAGGTGATATATACAGGATAAATTGCTTATCAATTCAGGTAGATAAGGATACGTTTCTCCGTCTTGAAATATTTCTTTTTACGCCCTTAATAAATTGAAATATTTATCGGTTTAATATATTTACTGAATTGTATTTGTAAATAGAATATGATCTTGACGTAGGGATGAGAAACAAACAGTTTTGTTTGCAAAAAAATTAAATTTGAAGATGATTGACTACAATTAGTAGATAAAAGTAAATGTAAATAATAATTTTGCAGAATAAATATAAATAAATTATCAATTTAATCTTTTTGGGAATTTGTTTTGTCTATTTAACGTCATCCGCCCAAGGAATGTTGTCTAATTTGTTTAATATCGCATAAGATCCACCGTACGCGTGTATTTTTAAAAGTCAATAAGGTGATTATAATCATCCTTTAGTTATTATTAAATAACAAAAAGTCGGGAATTAGTTTATTTTTTTTTTATAAATAATTGCAATAATCTTCAATTAGTTTTATTAAGAATTATAGTTTTGTACAAATTGCTTACATTAAAACAAATACAAATTACACAAATCAATGAAACACAAACATAGGGCGTAACTTGATCCATTAAAACATCAGAAGAGAACGATTGGAAATTTGCATCAAACCACGACTTACGTCTATACTTCAACTTCTAATTTCTTTAAAAATGATTATAATTATAGAAAAAATACACACAACGAATACTAATCAATCTGATATGATAATGGTTCAGTATCACCTTGAGCTGCACGTTTCTTATACTCAACGTAAAAATCAAAATGTAGATTTTCTTCATTCGATGTATCAATCTCACTATTTCCATCTGTATTTGGATCGTTTTGTTCTACCGTTGATACCTCAGTTACAGCAACATTAACAGATGTACTTGGTGGAATTTTTAATACTGCTGGATTCTGTTGTTGTTTCGTTGTCATTGTTGTTGTTTCATTTACAACAATTTCGTAATCGCTCAATAAGTTGTCTTCACTTCTTTCTTGTTCTACCTGTTGATGTTCTTGTTCTAGTAGCTGTTGTTTTTGTTGTTGTTTTTTCTGTTGTTTTTGCTGTTTTTTCTGTTGTTTTTTATGTTGTTTTTGCTGTTGTTTTTGCNTGTTGTTTTTTATGTTGTTTTTGCTGTTGTTTTTGCTGTTGTTCTAGTAGTTGTTTTTGCTGTTGTTCTAGTAATCGTTGTTGATGTACTTGTTCTTCTTGTTTGAGTTTTTGTTCTAGTAATAGTTGTGTATGTTGTTGTTCTTGTCTAAAATTATCATGACCTTGTCTAGAGTACCGAGTAACAAGTTTTTGCATTTCCTCCAAGTTAAATGGGCCTTGCGTCCACGGCTTTTGTTCCTGCAAGTTTAATGGTACTGCTGTCCACGACCCTCGTTGCACATTGTCAAATGGTGGTTTATTCCAATCGCCAGCTTCCTCCAAGTTAACTGGGCTTGTTGCCCACGACCCTCGTTGCACACTGTCAAATAGCCCCTTATTCCAATCGCCAGCTTCCTCCAAGTTAAATGGGCCGGTTGCCCACGACCCTCGTTGCACATTGTCAAATGGTCCTTTATTCCAATCGCTTGCTACCTCCAAGTTACATGGTGTTTTTTTCCACTGGTTTTCTTCTGGATTGCGTTCGAATTGTTTAACTAAAGCCTTTTTTGCTGATTTACTTCGATCAACTATTGGAACTTGTTGTCTGGATGTTGATGGTGATAAAGAGAAATTAGCCGTTTTCGTACGATAACCCAATTTGTTAGTTTTTGATTTTCCGGGCGATGTTACATTATTTTTCGGTGTGAATGGTTCTTGGTTTTTTGCATTCTCTGAATTGCTATCTCTACTAGTCGATGGGCGGTTTTGATCAACTTGATGTGATTCACCCATAGTTCCATATAGCCAACATTCAGGATTATTCATATCGAGCGGTCTGCATATGCAACAATACCATGTACCAATGCCATCTTTATTCCAACAGGTTAATGGACCAGTACAACGTTGCCAACTATTATACGAACATTTAGCACAACACACTGAAACCATTTTTCGATCACAAAACTTGCACAAATTTTCAAATCCAGCACTACGATCCATTTCGTACAGTTCAAATACAATAATATTGAAATTGCCGTTGAAAAATTCAACGTTTAAAAACCGGAATTATAATCGAAAAACTGATTAAAAAGATCACTTCTATTGGTGAATTTCTCTACTTACAGGTTTTGGATTACGTTCACTGGAACCATCAAAACAGACAATAACACTATTATCGTATCCTGGTGAATTGTTTATGCGATTGTTAAAATTATTAATACTACCATTGATAATATCAAGTTTGATTGCTGCAAGTGCCAGTTTAAATGCACGTCTCAATGGCAAAATTGCAATAAGAACATTAATTTATTTCCTAACTACATCAACAATCAATGCAATTTTGGGTGTTTTATTAGCTGTAACCATTCATCCTGGTGATCCAGGATTGAAAGGCACATCTGTGATAAAACTTGAAAATAAGAGAAGCTTATCAGTTTTAGATAGTCTGCTAGATTTGGGCAGGTAATTAAAGTTGTTTTTGTGAGAAATATTTATTTAATTGTTTTTATTTTAGAAATATTATCGCGGATAATATTTTCCAGGCGACTTTCCAACAAGTAAACATTAAAGTTGAAGATTATTTTACAGGGTTCAGTTTTATTAATAAAAGTATTTTAGGCCCATACAGACTACGTTAATTCAACAGTCAGACTGTATGATGAAGAAACTGGGATTTTTAACGTAACGCACACTGTAGAATCTGTTGTTAAATATCGGTAATTATCAATATTTAATATTAAAATAATAATAATTTAATTGTTATTGTTTAATTAGTTCTGGTACAAATACTTTGGGTATAGTCGTATTCTGTTTGGCTTTCGGTACTGTTCTGGGAACAGTCGGCCAAAACGGCAAATTAGTCATCGATTTCTTCACAACAATCTTCCAAGTAATCTTGAAAATAGTGACTGGTGTCATTTGGCTAACACCAATTGGTATAACAAGCGTAATAGCTGGCAAAATCCTATCAGTTTCGAATATTGTCCATGTAATAACCCAATTGGGATGGTTTATTATCACGATAATTATCGGCGTTTTCTTCTATCAATTAGTGATAATGCAGCTAATTTATTTTGTATTTTTACGTAAGAATCCCTACAAATTCTATGTGGGTTTAATGGAGGCTGTTGTAACGGCTTTTGCCACATCATCAACAGCTGCCGCCTTACCGATAACGTTCACTTTAATGGAGGAGAAACTGCAAATTGATTCGAGAGTTACAAGATTTGTTCTGCCGATTGGGTGCAATATAAACATGGATGGTACGGCGTTATTCTTAGCTGTATCGACGATATTTTTAGCACAAATGAACGGAATTGTAATGAGTACTGGGGAATTGATTACAGTCTGGTAAAATTGTTGAATTTTAATTAACAATCTAGTAGAATTGTAAAATTGTAGTTTTATATCGACGGCGACTTCATTCTCTTCTGCTAGTGTACCTAGTGCAGCCCTTGTTTTAGTTTTGATGATTTTAACAGCTATGAATATACCCAGTCAGGATGTTTTCCTTCTATTCGCTATCGATTGGCTAGTGTAGGTTTTATTATTATTTAATTATGTTATAATTAAATAATTGATTTTAGTGATCGAATTCGTACAACTAATAATATGTTGGGTGACTGTTATACGGCTGCAGTTGTTGAGAAATTATCCAAGAAGGAATTGATGGCGTGCGATGTTATCTTATCACAAGATCTCCAAGAGAAATGTTGATTTATATTCAATAAAATGGACAATAAAAACGTTTGAATTATTTGAAAAATTGTGTCAATTTATTTATTTAAAATATTTAATAATTAGAAAAAATATCTAATCAGTCGAGATATAATCATAAAAACCACAAATCCGAAAAATAGTATTAACAGTATAATAAACATACAAAAAATACAACAAAGAGTAATACTGTATTTTTCTTCAAGAAGAAAATAACGTTCATACATGTCCAGTGTGTCCAATTCTTTTCTAGCTGCCGGATCCAAATTCTGTTTCCTTAACTCGTCTGGTGGTGTAAATCCTTCATTAAACAACGGAAATTCTCTACAAGTCAAACACATCCAACGTTCTTTAACAAAAGCTGGCATTCTCTCCCATTGTCGTGAATATGGGACTGTTACACGCCTCTGACAATAGGCACAGACTTTTACTGTTGGTAAACGACGACGTGCGGGCCGTCTACGGGTATGTTCTCTTGCTGGTTCTTCCGAGGATGTCGAAGGTACCGGCGCATTGCAGTCTCGTGGTTGTTGCCTGGATGTTGATGGTTCTGGATCAGTTTGGGTAGATTGCGATCTCATCGGCGGCCTCCGTACTGGCTCACTTTGCGTACCCCGTGAGATTTTCGGCGGTCGTGGATTATCATCATCTCTAGAATTGTTAATTCGACGGGAATCTGGATTCATATTTTCTAGAATTTTATTTGCAACTGAGAAATTTTACAAACATTGAAAAGATAAAATAATTGATTAGAAACTATCAATGCTTTTTACAATTTTTATCTACATATTTCAGGAATTTTAATCTACAATAGTTTGTTTAAAATCAATCTTTCGAATTAAATTGATTTTGAAATTCAATACATTGATGATATGCTATTATTATAAAATGTTTGCCCATCATTGTAGAACACACCCTTGTTGATACAATTTTTGAAATAAATCGCCTGAATCGCAAACTTATCATTTAGTTTGTTGTGATTTTTCAAAAAAATTCCATCAATATCAATGGTACTATTCAAATTTGGCGCGTTAAAAATCAACCAGTGCCACCCATCACTGAAATTATATTACACTATAAACACTATAATGTACAAATTTTAACATTACAATTGCAGTGAAATAAATAATTTGGTGCGTATTTACATCAAAAGTGCGACATTAATTATGTAATAGTTGTTACATTGCAAAACTGACAATTTTAATTGTTGTAAACGCCACTGTATCGGTTGGTATTACAATTTTTTCAGTATTCTCCGATTGGTAGCATTGCAAAATTCGACATAACCAAATATTATGGTGTCGTGCTTTACTCCTTTAAAACTTGTACGAGTCTTTTCGAAATAAATTCGCCTCTCCTTGTCGATTATTAAAAAAAAAAATTGATTGTGTAATAATCAAAACATTGTGTTTTCAATATTTGATGTTATGTTTTATTTTAAAAAACTATTAATTGATAACGTTTAAACATTGCAAAAATGGCTGGTATTTTTGATATTGAATTACATGATGGACAACCAAATGAGAATAGTGATGATGAAGATGATGCTATAGAAATTGGCGAGGTAAATTTTAAACAATTATATCTTCATCTACAAAACTTTAACGATTTTATCGAGGTTTTATGTGTTTTTAATGCCCTAAAAAATTATTCAACTACCTTGTCACGCCTTATGGTACTCATTTTATGTTGCAACAATTTAATTAATTTCTTAAAATCTCAATAATTTATCGTTAATTTGAAGAATTGTTAACAATTTTGATTAATTTATCTATTTTTAACTTTCAGGATCAAAACTATGAAGAACCCGACGTCCATGATATGGCCGAGTAAGTACAACACGACATTGAGAGATTAGATTTATCTCTATTTGAGAGTCAGTTATTCTCAATGCTACTCCTTATAAAGACTCGATATTTGTGTAAAATCGTAACTACGATTCATTATTTCTAGTACGGCCTACACGGAACGTGTCCAAGTGAATGAGAAGAATGTGAATCGTGGTAAGAAAATTGGCAACGAAGATTTCCGTATATTGAGCGTTTTGGGTAAAGGTGGTTATGGTAAAGTGTTTCAAGTAATTAAAGAAACCGGCTCCGATAAAGGATCAATTTATGCCATGAAAATCCTACATAAGGCTTCCATTGTACGAAATCAAAAAGATACAGCACATACCAAATCTGAACGCAATATTTTAGAACTTGTTAAAGTAAAATTTGTTAATTCGTAGAAAAATCAACTAATTTGAATTGATTCTAGCATCCGTTTATAGTTGAATTAATTTATGCTTACCAGACTAACGGGAAATTGTATTTAATATTAGAATTCCTTCAAGGTGGTGAACTGTTTACAATGTTGGAAAAGGAAGGTTTACTACTTGAAGAGACAGCATCGTAAGATATTCTGAATTAATTTCAAATACTCGATTGTTTAAATTCTATTTTCCAGTTTCTATTTAGCCGAAATACTATTAGCTTTAGAACATTTACATTTCTTGGGTATAGTTTATAGGGATTTAAAACCGGAGAACGTTCTCCTAGATTCACAAGGACATGTTAAATTAACCGATTTCGGTCTATGTAAAGAACATATCAGAGATGGTGTTCTTACGCATACTTTCTGTGGTACAATTGAATACATGTAAGTCTATCTTTATTACCATTTTATCGATCTTTTTTCGATGATTTTTATTGAAATTTAGGGCTCCAGAGATTCTGTTACGAAGCGGTCATGGTAAAGAGGTAGATTGGTGGTCATTTGGAGCTCTAGTTTATGACATGTTAACAGGGGCGGTAAGTTTTCTAAAAATTATTGTGCTTGTTCGTTTCTATTTTCTTAAACTAGTTTGAAAAATTATCATCCAGGGGATCTTGCTTGAACATAAAAGCTTGTAGCGATGTTTTTTCTTTTTATTGCATCTTGATACGCTTTACCATTAATCATAGTTTGATAAAACAGGTAAGATTACTAAAATCATTAATTATTAAGGCCATTCATTCGATCATTTAATTGTTAAATCATCCAATTATGGCGTAATTATTGGATTATTCACAATTTTTAAGTTGATCAACAAAGAGTGTATTTGAGACTTTATTTGTTTCAATTAATTGTGAGTAATCTTAATCAAATAATTACGTTTAAAGCACAGTTTCATTCATAATCATCTCTTAGTTCATTATATTTTCTATTGTTTGTTAAATTTTCATATAATTTGCGTAAATAATAAGAGAATAGAGTGACTGTGCAGAATTATTTTTAAGAGTCAAATATTTTATTAGAAAGGTAAGTTAAATATTTTTAATTATTATACATTTGTCTTGTTTTAAAACAATTGGCCTTAATTTAGATTTCTATTCTAAATAAGAAAGTCAATAAAATTGACGAAATAGGATCCCCTGGCTTTGAAACAATATCAGTTAAATAAATAAAAAGGTATTTTTGTTGAATTTAAAATAGGACGAGTAAATATTGTCTTTTCCAGCCACCGTTTCAAGGGGAATGTCGTAAAAAGACTATCGATAGAATATTGAGTGGTAAATTAACATTTCCACATTATTTAACAAATGATGCAAAAGATATAATGCGTAAATTATTAAAACGTTGTGTACCAGCTCGATTAGGTACATTGAATGGTGCAACAGCAATAAAAAATCATCAATTTTTCAAAAAAACCAATTGGGATGATACGTATCAGAAGCGTGTTAAACCGCCAATTTATGAATATATAAATAAAAGGAGAATCGATGATTTATCAAATTTTGATAAGAAATTCACAAAACAACCACCAGTTGATTCACCAGATACATCAACATTAAGTCAAAGTGCTAATGAAATATTCAAAGTAAAAATTACGAAAATTTTAATTTTTTAAATATATTTAAAAAATAATAATACCGAAACGTTTAAATATATTAATTGAAATTAAAATTTTTTAGGGTTTCACATATGTAGCACCTTCAATACTAGAAGATATGTACGATCCATGTTTACAATTATGTAATCATGTTGGACAGAAAAAAGAGATACGTGTTATACGTAATGAAAATGTAGCCGATTTAATAATAACACATCGCAATTATTTAGTAAATGATGAAAATCAAATCTTAACAAATACATCATCTTTGAAATATTTAAATATTAGTCATCCACGTAATGATAGTTATTATCTAACGAATTTTCAACAAAGTCAAAACGATATACCAGAATCACAATTAGATGTTACCGATACTGATATTGATAATCAATTAGATCGTAGATTGTGTATGATGGATGTTATTAATGATTTATCTCAAGTATAAATAGAAGTATCAAATTTTAATTGTTACCATACTTTTTAACTTGATTAGTAAATTCTAATATTTTAGATTGATCAAGCTTTCAGTGCAGTTTTTAATAGTGCAATAATCTTTAAATTTATTGTAAATTTTGTCCATTTTCGAAAATTTATTGTATTTCTGTTTATAATTTAAGAAAAGATCGTGAAAATTGAGAATTGTACTGTTTGCTTCTACAGATACCTGTTTAATTGATAGAATTGTAGAGAATGTATCGTGTTTGACAAAAAGAAATATCGTGGTAAATGTAGATGTTGGTATTCTATTAATTCATTGGTTATTTTCCGTTTATTGTTATCGATTTAAACGCTTAAAATATCGGAATTCGATGTGTTCGTTTTAGAATAAATTTACACCAATTTTTGTACCATTGTTGTAATTCATTTACACGGTTGTTTAATTGACGAATAATTTTGCGAAAATTTTGTAAAATCGTTATTGTAATTGATTGTTCATTTCGAACGTATTTATAAAATAAAGGTGAATTATCGCAATTTAGTTTAAATATTGTCGAATTTCCAATCGATTTATAGAATAAATATTTAATTGTTTCTTATATATTTTCAGCCACCATTTCAAGGTGAAACACGTAAGAAAACAATAGAGAAAATTCTAAAAGGAAAACTATTAATGCCGCCGTATTTAACACAAGATGCAAAAGATTTAATTCGACGTTTATTGAAACGTTCGGTACCAGCCCGTTTAGGGACAATGTTGGGTGCTGCGGCAATAAAGAGTCATCCATTTTTCAAACACATAAATTGGGATGATCTATTAGCGAAAAAAGTCACACCACCATTGCGCGATACAACCGAAAAGAAGAAAGAAGATGATATTTCGAATTTTGATAAAAAATTCACAAAACAAACACCAATCGATTCACCAGACGATTCAACATTGAGTGAAAGTGCCAATGAAGTCTTTAAAGTATTTCGAAAATATTACAAGAATTATTTATTAATTATTTGGTTTTTTTGTAGGGATTCACTTATGTAGCACCGTCTGTAATGGAGGCAATGGGACGTCCAAGTCTGCGCCACCATCAATCGAAAACTCGTAAACAGATCGGCGTGATACACAATGAATCAGAAATTGAAATCCATCACCATCACCACCATCATCATCACCATCACCACAATCAACCGCATATTAGTGATCATAGTTACAGTAATAATCGATCAAATGATTTTAGTTCTAATTCACGTGATTTATACAATAATACGAATCAACAATCGGAATTTTATTTTAAAAATGTTCCTACAACTGGTACGGTAAATCAATTTCAACCATTTAGTAATTTTAATCAACAACAACCACCGACAGTACCGCCAACGGTACCACAGCCGCATCATACTGTCAGCATGGATGCTGACAATCATCATGCAGATGATGTTATTTATATCGATCGTAGATTATCAATGATGGATGTTAGTAGCGATCTACCTCCTGTATAGTTTGTTAATTAGTTGAAAAGTTAGTTTAAAAAAAGCAAAGAATAAGCAACAATTAGTTCAATTTTTATATAAATAATTTATTTAAATTATATAGTCGGTTAACTATTGATATTATAAACCAAGGAATTTATCTTTAATTTTTTTTTATAATATATTTTGATAATTTGGTCGTCTTGTTATTGACTTGACGATTGAAATTCTATAAAATTCTTACACTAAATTTATACTATCTACTTTCAATGTTGATATTTATATAAGATTGTCTACTTAAATTAGTTTAGTTTAACTGGATTTGGGTTACTTTTATTTTATACACTATGGGATGTTTAATACTTTCTTTTATGTAACTTACCTTGCACTCTTAACAGTTTAAAATGCTCTTTAATTACTCTGTTTCCAATATTTAAATATTGATCGAAAAACGAAAATTCTCGATAAACCCCTTATTATGGTGCAAGTTGATCATGTGTTCATCGCATAAAATATACAATTACACCAATTTTTTTACATTTATAGAAGAAAAACGAAGAATTTGTATAGAGATAGTACGAATATATTGCAATTTATAAAAAATCGGTGTGTTTTAGGCACAAATTTATATACGAAAAGTTATAAATTTTACATAAAGTTTAAAATGAGATGCAAGGTTGGTTATTTATAATTAGTTTTTTAAAGGAATATTTATAAAAATAAACTTAAAAATTACTAACAAAATATTTGTAGGTATCTATAATATACAAGTATTTATGGCTTGTAATAAGATTTATATTTATCTTTTTATAATATACATCAATAATAATTCATTATAGATATATATATATATACACACAAATCTGCTATACTTAATATCAATTTAAAACTGTAAAGTTAGATTTGTATAATTTATTTCTAATAATTCTTAATTAAATAAAGTGCGTGTTTACACTTTTTTCTTTCTAAAACAAAAAAAAAACAGTCAATTCGACTGTAACTAATAATTTTGGCTGTAATATTATTGTTTTCAGTTACAATACTTATAGTTAATAAAAACGATATAAAACTACTGTTGAACGGATCAAATTTCTATCCAGTAGAAAATAATCGATAGTGATAGCTGTCGCATTTGAAAGTGGCGCTATTTAATTGTCAGCCTTGCTGTACTACGTTGTCATTTCTAGCAAATTCAGTACGCCTACTAACGTTTATAATTATTTAATAGAGTAATTATTCATAATTAACTATTAAGCACGTTCCAATAGATACAATTTGGTGTTAGAATTTTATTTGCCAATTATTTTCATATAATTCGTGGTATATTGGAGACTTCAGTAGGAAACATGACAACGCTGTTATTATCCGTCAAGATGAATTATGACATAACCTCCATAACCTATAATATTTTTATATCCGAGAATTTGAATTAAATCATGTTAATTTTAATTAAACACCTATAGAATTTATTAATTTTATAGAAAACAATGTGATTATTAAGAATAATGTCTAGTTTATTGAATTTATATATAAAATTAACACAACGTCCAGGTATTCTAATTAAAACCACCCCTAATTTGCTTATCAAGGTATATCCATGGTTTTTTTTATATATATTTGTAAAATATTGATTTTATTCTTTTATAGAAACATGTTTACATCACAACATCAATTGGGGTTAATAAATCCAACACAAAATCGACAACGCCAAACCTCCTATTGTTACCGGATAAACCGAAAATTATTCCAAATTGGCGGCCCACACCATCTACAGATGCTTCAAATTTGATCCAACACTATCTCAAATTGTCGAAAATCCGACTTACTAGTCAGTATTCCATTATTGTATTGTTTTAATTGTTAATTGTAATCTTTGTAGCTTTAGTTGTGGTAACTTCAATGGCTGGTTATGCGGTGGCTCCGGCGCCGTTCGATTGGCACACGTTTTCATTGTGCATTATTGGAACGGGCCTGTTGTCGGGCGCTGCCAATGCTATCAATCAATTCCATGAAGTTCCATTCGATGCACAAATGTCGCGAACAAAACACCGAGTCCTAGTCTGTGGACGATTAACGTAATCACAAATCGTATTGGATTTTTAACGGTTTAACGAATCTAATTTTAGGCCATTACATTCTGTATTATTTGCAACAATTTCGAGTATTAGCGGCTTATCAATCCTATATTATGGTGTAAATAGTTTAACAGCAAGTCTAGGTTTGGCTAATTTAATCTTATACACATCCATCTATACTCCGATGAAACGTATCAGTATTTTGAATACATGGGTTGGTTCAATTGTTGGCGCTATACCTCCATTGATGGGTTGGGCGGCGTGTGCTAACAGTCTAGGTCCAGGAGCTTGGCTGATGGCGGCTTTATTGTACAGTTGGCAATTTCCACATTTCAACGCATTATCGTGGAATTTGCGTCCAGATTATTCGCGTGCTGGCTACCGAATGATGGCCGTTACCAATCCTGGACTATGTCGGCGTGTTGCTCTACGACATACTATTTTAATAGAATTGTTAACAATAGCCGCACCACTACTAGATGTTACAAATTGGTGGTTTTTATTAGAAGCAACACCCCTCAATTTGTATTTCATTTATTTAGCGTACAAGTTTTACAAAGAATCATCGAGTCAAACGTCTAGAAAACTATTCCGCTTCTCTTTAATCCATCTACCTTTACTAATGATTTTGTTCCTTATCAATAAAAAGAAATGGTTTGTTTTTGATAGTAATGACAATAATGTTGATAGTACACAAGATCAATGTAATATCGTTATTTGAGTTTAATTAAAATAATTTTATTTGTTATATTTTTACGTTTCAACCTTTTTGTTGTAATTATTCAATAATACAATTACTGGGGTAGATGGTGGTGGTGGTGTCTATCAATGTGCTGATTGTCGGGGATTATCGAGATTAGATTCGAAAATGTTGATACGATTACCCCGCCTCTAGGCCAATAAAACATGGCATTTAAAGAACTCCGCCCTTGTTTTGCCATATTATAAGAGTGGGGAGGATGTACAGGGTTGATATAGTTAGAGTATATCTGTTTCGTTGTCAATTTTCATTTTTAGAACAGTAGTAGGAGGGTTGAATGCTTTGATTTGCTTTGATAATTTCACACTACAATAAGCTCTACATCATAACGTCTATATAGGGTTGTATATCAATTATCCGGCACAGAGATATACATACATTTTTATCAATTTATCAATTTAAATACATATACATATACATACATATACAAAGGGCTGTTAAAATCATCGAATTCGAATTTTTTAATATCGCTCAACCGGTAAATTTTCGATAATCGAGCCGAAATATGATTTGAGATCTACTGCCGTCAAAGGGCTGAAATAAAATCAATAGGAAGGAACTTTTGCACCCTTAAATAGAGAGTATTAAAAAAAATTAACGGCTAATTCTCTACTATAAATTTGTTGGCTAGTTTATAAAAAGCCATCACCACAGTGGAACGTTATTTGAATAGATTTGATCCCGGCTTGTTTACATCCCCAAGTTTAATCCAGCTATTAACCGATTTTTATAACGATATTCATAATATTTTTAGCCGTCAATTAGCCCTAATTTACAGTATTACAGCCGGATTAATATCGTTGTATGTTTATAAAAAAATTGTAGATTTTACCACCACTATTAATTTTTATTGTAACATACGGAGCAGTATACAAAACACCCTAAATACATATCAGATTTCCGAATAGTGACAGCTCTATTTGTACCATTTAATGTGAATAAACGGGCGAATTGAGATATCAAACAAAAACCATAGGAGAGAGAATGGGCCGAATTCACCCCTCGTTGAACAGTCATCTGTGTTGTTATTGTCGTTGTCCTCTTCTCATCGTTTATGTTGAAATGTTCAACGTCCGACATTGATGATAGAGCGCACCTAAAACAGAATATGGTGTGCTCTTACAACCATTGGAGGATAACGCTTGATGCGTACCAATAGAAATGCTTTAGGGGCGTTCCACCATCTCATATATACAAAATTCCAATCTCTATCTAGTATTTATTATTATCCGACACATTACATTGTCACGAAATTTATTTGAGATATAGGTACATAAACTGCCTATCCGACTATAGTCCGTATTTGATCTTTTTTCTTAAATATCGTAAATGTAGACGATCAAAATTGTTAAACCGATAGTGAGATGCTTGATGTTTTATTGTAACAATAATAATTGATAACAAGATTAGAATTTTAAAATCTATCACGCTGGCTACGATTAAACGTGAAAGTGATTTAGACTATACAGAACTAGATTATCCGGAAGATTGTTATACGGTGGATGAGGATTTTAGAATGGTGGAAACGGCCGGACAACGTACCAATAATACACCACCAACAACAATGATAACAGCAATACCGACAACAACAGCAACATCAACAACAACAAATATCGTAACAACACAACAATTATTAACACAACAACATTTTTTCGGTAATGTATTCTTCGATGATGGTTTCAAGCCGTTGTTTAGTAAAAATCGTATAACAACACCACCGATTACAACAACAACAACAACGACAACAAATCCAAATTCAGATAATACTTGCAGTAATAATGGAAATAGTGGTAATTCATTATTTACAATTGACAGTATTCTGGCGCCTAGACCGAATAAACCAACATCACCACAACAACAACAACAACGCAATATTCTACAACATCCCAGTTTGCATTTGGGGCATATCGCGGCGGCGGCGGCTGGGGGCTTTGGGGCCACATCCGCCGAATTCCTAGGTGAGTTTCAAACGAATATTATATCAAAACTGGGATTTCTCCTATATCTATTAGAAGAAGTAGTTTCTAGCCGCGAATGTTATTAATTAAGACAAATTTCACTGTAACTATCGATAAATTGCCTAAAAACGCGTAATTGTAGAAGTAAATTGTCAGACTCCTTATTTTATCGCCTTACAAAGATTTATACATAACGCTTCACCTTATAGATGCATTAAGATGTTAATCCGCATGTTGGAATAACGTTCATTACGACACAAGCTTCCATTATACAACTAGGACATCCAATAATCTTCAAGTTTAGACAATTCCTATTTTTATTTACCGTTAAATTACAATTGTTGAGTTTGACATTGTAAATGCGCTTTTAAAATGATTTCTTAATCGATTTCACTATATTTACTAATAAATCTATATTTGCTGCTAAAAACAGTAATTCTACCCTTAAGACATAAGTACAGAACTTCCGACGTTCCAACATTAAATCCTATTGATCTTATCGTTTATATACGGAATATTTCATCTCCGATAGACGGGAATATTTAAGAATTAAAGCGGAATATGGTTCATTACAGTACAGATTCCCATTATGCATTAATTACAGTGGCAAATTCTACTAATTTTGTTACAATACACGCCTTTATCTGTTGTTGAAAAATAAATTAAAAGTGTAGATATTTAATGAATATTGCTGAACAAAAATTGGTAATTAATTATTAATTTTTCGTTGAGAGCTTAATTTTTATCGACCTATTTTCACGATAACTCACTTATTCTAATTGCACGCTTTCAAAAGTCTACTTTCTAGAGTAGCTCTTTCCAAAATGATGAATCGTTTCTTTGCCACGAACAATTATTTGTTTAAATATCCTAGAATTTAAGCAAGAAATCTTCTCAATTTTGATGATTTTTCCTACTTGATTCTATTCTAAGAGATGCATGTTTTATCACCCTTGATAACTATTAAAGTATGCAAAAACCCTATACTTTGATACAAATTTTCATGTTTCACAAGAAATCGTTCTTCTATAACTTTCATCCCCGCCAATATAGTTAAAATGGGTTTATTCCCTTACAAATTTCTATTATTTAGTTTTTGAGTCATTAAAAATCTCAAACTCTCAAGGATTTTACAATGGTGCCTTCAATCCTAAATTTCTCCCGTAAATTTGGGTATGGGCCCGAATGACATCCCTTAAAACTTTAAATATAATGAAGTGAATACCAAAGATTATCAAAATTGGCAGTTTCAACCTTGCTTTGTAAATTTTCGTAGAGCAAATGAAAAATGATTGACCCACGAAAGTTGTCTAAACGCTAACAAAAAGCTCGACTCACTGCATTTGTAAAGTTAATCAATCTTTTATAGTTTCGCTTAATTGTATAATTTTATTGAATATTCTAATTATAGAGTAATCTTTCAGATATATCGCCGCGGCGGTTGCGTCATCTGATTTAATTTGTGAATTAAACTAACCTACAGTTATGTCATTCAAACTTGACAAATTCTGAAAATGACGCATTTTTCCAGTATTTTCCACTTGCTTACAAATATTTACACAATATTATAATATTTAATTAGTCGCAATTTAAAATGGCCGATGATAATTAAAACTGGTAAATTAAACAAAAATATTAAAAATGAATTTTCGGCGAACAAACAGTAAGATTTTGTTTGATTGTGTATTAAAGAAACGAAGAAGACAAGGGTAATAATATCACTCAAATCTCCACCCTTTCATTGAATCAAATCTTTGGGTGAACAATTGTGGGCTTTTTAAGCAAAATAACATTTTCAATATGCATTCACGCCCCGAAGACACGAATAACAAAGTTCAAAATCGATACAAGTGTTGTACAAATCCGGTAAGAATATGGAGATTTCTCTTCTAGTAATGTAACAAGGATTGGCAACTGATCAAGTGTAAATTCACGCCGACTTAAACTCATAAACGTTTCCTCTTAGATCGGTATTATTATTATTATTAAATATTATAAAACTAAAAGCTATAAAGCTGGTCGATTTCAATTGATCCCCCTAGCTGTGATGTTGTGATTCTTTCATAATCAAATTAAAAACGTAATAAACGTGTAAGAATAAAATCAGAAAAAAACCCACCGAATTGAATAGGACAATATAAGGTTGCTGTAGCATCCTTAAAAGTGTGTCGTAAATATTAAAACACAAACTTATCCGTTTTTTCCAGGGCAACTTTTCAAATTAAACAGACCATAAAAGTAAGCTTTTAAACACAAGTCCCACAAGATTAGAATCGCCTTAAATTTAAAATACAAAAAAATAAAATAAAGCAAGAATCCCACAACAGTTTTTAAGTTACTTTTGCATCAGTCTATTCGTGCATGTTTGAATCAACGTAATTCACCAACTCTGTGGTGGTTGATGTAGTTGTAATAATAGTAGCTGAAAGTATAGGAAAGGGAGAGAAAAAAGTTTATAGGGTAGTGGTGGCGGCGGTGGTGGTAGTAGTAGTGAATGTATCGCCTGCAGCCCTCCCTAACAAAGAAAATATTATTATTTAACAATATTCAAACAAAGCGCGTTTTGAAAAGCCCCATAAATTGATCTGGAGAGTTATTGTTTCAGCCATGGCATACCCTGGATTATATCCGGGTTATGTTCACGCTTTGGCTGCAGCATCGCAAGCGGCATCGATGGCCAACGGTGGCCATCATCATCCGCACCATCCGCATCACCATCAGCATCATTCGCAGCATCAACCGCCGAAACGGAAACGACGACATCGGACGATCTTCAGTGAGGAACAATTAGAACAATTGGAAGCCACTTTTGAACAAACTCATTATCCGGATGTGGTGTTAAGGGAACAATTGGCATTGAAAGTCGATCTCAAAGAAGAACGAGTTGAAGTGAGTATATTAATTGTGTCTGAATTTTCTTATATTTCTACCTGGAAAAATTGACGGATAGACAAAGGGAATATAATTTGATCGCTTATTTGGATATCAAAGACTTATTTAAGTCAGTTTTATACAATAATAATGATGATGATAATAAGCCCTTGTTGTCGACTTTACTCGCGTCACCTGTTCTTTGATCCGATGCTGTGAGGCGCAACGCAACTCTCTAGACTTGCTCATTTAGAACTAATTCCAATTTATCATCTTGTTATATCATCATCCTCTTCTTTATCAATATTACAATAAAGTAGCAAAAAAGTAGCAGGTTTATATAATTTTTCAATCGTTATAAACATGTCGAATGTTACAAGCGACTATTCTAGCGGAAAAACGGAATTTCGTTCTATAACAAATTGAATTTTTTTATTGTTAAAACTGGACGTTACTCAGACTAAATTGAACACAACAAAATGCACGATTCTCTCTAGAAAACGTTATTTTGTAATCTTTTCCCTCTTTGATATTGCAGAATAATCTTCCAAGGAAAAAGCAACGAATTTCATTTCTTAATTTTTAGAGAATTTTAAAATATTTGCTCTGTCAAGGGTGAATTAATAGTTCACTGGGGTTCTTTTATTGCACTTCTAGTCTACACTTCAGTTTTTTAGGAAAATTTTCCTAGAGAATTGCAACAAGAATGAGATTTAGACGCTTGGTCAATTTTAGCGACGGAATTCTGACTTATTTTCAATATTTTCGTCTTAAATTGCCTTTTTTTTACTAAATTTCCATGTTAAATCAGACCCTTTTACGATTTTGGAATTTGGAATTTTCAAACTAAATCTTTTAGCCCAATTTTTGAGCCGCTTTTGTTTTGAATCGTCAATTTTTATACCAAATTCTGCTCTAAAATTGTCAAAAAGAGATTTAGATGCTTCAATTTTGGAACGTTTTCGCTCTAAATTAATGGATCTTGGCGCTGTTTTGACTAAATTTTGAGTTTTCTGAGAAGAATTTTTGAGTTTAAAATGCGGTTATAAGACGCTCTTATCATCAATTATTAATTTTAGTTGTGAAAATTGCGCAATTTCGGTCTATTTTTGAATTGAGTTCTCAACTTTTAAGCGAATCTCTCTATTTTCTAAAATTAGATCCATCAAAACGGAGAAATTTAGTTGCTTTTAATAATTTTCGAGCCGAATTTCCATAATTTTAACAACAATTCTAGCTATAATAGTTTGTCCGATTTAATTTTTGTGTTTTATTGCTAATATTAGAGGCGCCTCTTTGGATTGTCGCCTTGAACGTGGCAGGTTACGGTCCTGGCCGATTACCATATAGTCTTTAGATGTAAACGTTTTTAAACAGAGAAAACTATTCGATAAATATTGAACGAAAATTTCTAAACTTAGGTATATCCTCGACGATGATGTGATCGTTTCGAAAACAGCTTGAGGCCGTTATTATCTACTTAAATTCTTGATTAAACACCTAAGCTGATTGTTGATATTGGCGACAGTGCGTAAAGTAGTAGTTAATGTACATGTGAAGGTAAAGAATTGTTGTTGAAGTATCATCCACTTGAGTAACAGTGAAAAATATCGTATAAAGATCTCTTGTCATTTCATTGTAGAAAAACATATAGGAACGTTAAAAATGGAGAGAGAGAAAAATTTGTGCTGACACATGAAGAAGCCACCCAGAAGTTGATTTCATAAGTTGAAGAAAGATAAAGCGACCAATCTTCGATTTACCTGGATGATGTCGAGTGGAATTGTTTAAAGATGTAGAAAAGTATTTAGTGTTTGTGTGTGAAGAATCTAGTAGTCTATTTGAGCAGTCATTTTAGTAAATTTGTTTATTCCTTGAAATAATTGAGAACGAGATTGTTGACGTATTTCTTAAATATTCAACAAAATAAAAATCTTCAGTTTTGTCTCATTATCTACGGTTGATTTAACACCATCAATTAGACTATTTTGGCTATATTACAACAATATACGTTGTGAAGAAGAAGCAGAAGAAGAGGGGAAGGTCATATGATACCGTACAAGGAAATCGTTTTATTTACATAAGAGGGCAAAAACCCGCTGGGGATGAGCGGAGCATATACACAAATAAAACCTCAGGCAAATGTGAAAGCCTCCCTATTTATCGCACGTTTATACATTGCCCCCAGAATACGAAGAGAAACCGTAGTAACGAAATTAAACTAAGGATTGGTAGCTTCAATATTACAATGATTCAATTCTTCCGGAATCGGTGATAATTTATTTAGAAAAGAAATAATCCCGGTTTAATTATTCGTATATTAGAGAAGATAGTTGTACTTGTGGGATTTAAATTCGATCCTTGTCACTGGGTATTAATTATTACTTTAAAAGCAAATACGCTTGTTTAATACACTTAAGTCGTGAATGCCGGCAGCAAATTCAACACGTCTCTCACCTTTCTATACCATCCATGAAGGAAAACACCTAATATTCAAATAGAATCAAAACAAAAAGCGGGGATGGGTGCTTAAAATATGAAAAGAATACGATTTTTATGCGGATTCAATGGGCGGCGGTGGTGGTAGTGGTGGCGGCATCGGTGGCGTCTCCACTGCCAACTTCCCTGTAATATAAATAACAGGCAAAGCAGTTTAGTTAGTTTAACAAATGGAGTGAATGTTTTCACAGTCTTCTTCCGTTTTGTTGGATATTATCATTATTATCAGCGTCGTCGTCGTTAGATACAGGTCGATTATCTAACTGAAATGGAAATATTCAAAGAGAATGTTGATTTATTTCCGGTTTTACGATTCAATATCTTTGATATTATCTCGAGAGGATGTTTCCATACGATTTTTTGAAATTTCAAACTAGGACAAATAGATAAGAATAGCGTCTATTTTCATATGTATCAATTCGGATTCGACGATTTTCTTATAAATACACACAAATATAGGAGAATCGTCGATGGAAAATAAACTTATCTTAAAATGCTAATTGATCGGGATGAATCGAAGAAAAACCGCGAATAAATAAATATTGAAAGAAATAATACTAAAACAACTGTGTAGAAGACGACATGATTCTCAATTGAATTCTCTAGATGTATAATATAATCAAATACAGATTTCCTCTTATTTTACATGCAAGCACGTGTATTATTACATGTATATCTGCTCTTTTCACATTTAAAAACAAGAGGAAAAAATTCAATCTGACGAATATTAGATGCCTTCCAGATACGGATTCTAACTTTTATTAAATAACTATCTACTTTTTGATATAAAATTTTTCAATTTCGTTAAACCGTTCTTTGTTGACTACTACGAAATACTTAACAGCAAATTGCAAAACATTGCCGTTCTTATTATTGAATCTAAATACGTAGAAAAGTATAATTTCAAACAAGGGAAATGATTTAAAAAATGGTGATACTCTTTGAGTTACTTTAATTTCACTGTAGTTCTCGTTATTGTTCAAAATTTTCCAACTTTTTAAATAACGGCAATCATTTTAAGAACGGCACAAATAGTGGAGCTTACTTACTAGATTCTTAAGGCAATTTGTTCACAAAGTTCACTGATTTGATCATTTCGGCTCTTGAGGTTTGGACCGAATTTCTTTCGACAATTTGGAGAAATATTTGGATTTCCGTTTGTCTCACGCCTATCAACTTCAAATGCTCATTTAGAAGAAGCTCATCTTTTAAATTTATTCAACTTCTATCGCTTTGTCGTATTCATTTTAATCTTCAATAACGAACGACTGAGTGAAAGTTTTGTTTCTGGAGTTTTTTCGGCAATTCTCCTTCTATATTTACCCATTCCTTGTCGATTTTCCCCCATTGTGAACCGGGTGGTGTGTTTTTCTAAAGTTTCTTGAAATTCATCAAGGAAATCAAAGTAAGTAAAGCATGAATTTATCGACGATTCTTAATTTCCACCCCTATTTTGAATTAATTTTAATACGGAAAAATTGTACCAATAATATTGAATATCGGCAAAGCGTTTATAAGAAACTTTATGATTTTATGTTATTAAATTTCTGTTTAATATATGTATATAGGTATATATATTCGAAGAACAAAAGAGCAACAATGCTTTACTTAATTGGTGTAATTAACAACGTAATAAAATATCTTGAAAGAAAAGCCTGTTGAACGACTTTGTAATCAACTTTGACTACCACCACCGCCGTCATCCCCTTTATACATATATTTTCATCTCACTTTATACATCTTGTAGCAAATCTAAATTTGTAATTAACTAACCGTTCGGAAAATAATCAAGTTTAAGGAGAACGAGTTAATGAGGCAAAAGTTGAATATCGTTCAGTATTTAATAAAGAAACATGCAAATCTAGAGAACATAACTCTCATTAATATTCTTTAGCTTCACTTGGGCGGCTAATTTGATACATTGACACCGGCAATGCCTGACAAAAGCCCCCTTCCAAAAACAAGACTCCTGAAAAAATAAAGGATCGTCGTTGAGTTTGAATTTAATTTTTAAATACAATCCGGCAAAGGGCCCGACTATTTGAACTAGAATCGCCGAAGATGATGGCGATGGAGAAGAAATCGGCTTCGGTTAACATGGTAAAGCAATTACTGCAAAATTTAAAAGAACATAATCCACTTAAGGGACTTGAAGTCGATAGTTACTACATAGTTAATGGATCTTTGCTGGAGTTTTGTCTGGATTTGGTTTGTTTCTTTTTGCCGTTTTATTTACAAAGAGATGGATGTGTTGTTTGTTGAAAGGACAACGGAAGTGGAGTATAGAGTTTGAACTTCCGACGCACATAATCCTGTATGTCTATAGCCTGAAGCTTGCGATTATTGTGTTCACTTGATAATACAATAAACACCATCGCAATAAATTTGAAATTAATTAAGATGCAGCGTTAGAATAGCTTTAGGTTTGAATTCGTACGCTTCTAAATGAATTGGATCGAATTCATCTATTTTGATTTATCCAAATATCTACCTGGATATCGCCAATTCCGCACAGATCTATTGTTGTTTATTTACAATTACGAAATCCAATTTTACCATTCTGTTATTGTTTCGAGAATATTAATGGGGCTGCCATATGATAATATTCGTATTTTAGTCCCAATTGTGCTTGTACATATATGTGTGTCTGTGTGTGTGTTTTATCAGCCTTGTTCCACAGTCAGATTATTCTATTACCGCGTATCAACATCAGGGAAGGCTAATTTTGTTTAGTCTCAAAACATTTCATTGTTTCAAGTGGATCAAAAATTCAACGGAAGGTTAATTACAGTTGCATTGATCGTAGCTGAAGGCAAATTATACTAAACAAAGACAGATTGCACGGGTGGAGAGAACGAATTGTGGGGGGCGAGGAAAAAAAAAAGACGATCATATCGACGGCAATTGTTGTTGGTATTATAAATTCAGATTTCCACCATAAATTTGTTAAAAAAAAAAAAAAAAGAATAAACATCGACTCGATCTTGTACTTTACAAATTTCAATCGCCTAGAATAGGTCTATTTATATTTCCAATTAATAGGGTGCTAATGTTATGTTTCAACAATCTATTGTTGGGTTTAATTAATTAACTGAAACATACCATAATAATTTTAATTGTTTTGAATAATAACAACTAAGCAGGCTTGATTTCGGTTTATTTACGTGTGTTATCTGCATGTATACTCATTACTTGATTAGTAGATTGATTTAATTGAAACAAATGGATCGTTGTTAGTTTGTTCTTTATAGAAATCAACAGATTTGAGTCTACTCATTTTGAAACAGACAAACGTCTCGGTAATTCTCTTGCGGAGGTAGATTTAAATCACGAATCACCACTGAGTCATCTCAAGCAATTTTAAATAGAGATATCTCAGAGTAAAATACCACCCTGCGTGGACGTATGGCCTAAAAGTCTAGCATTGTTCTATGATTATCCACACCAACCCGAACAACAGGCTGGAATTATAATGCAAATAACATTTAATTGACTAACAATACGTTTCTAGAGCAATGTCATATCCAACGACAATCGTATTTAGATGCTAATCAAAATATCGCATTTAATGTAAATGAGTTTTATTTCATATTGTTTGTCGCCTATTTAGGTATGGTTTAAGAATCGTCGCGCCAAATGGAGGAAGCAGAAACGCGAAGAACAAGAACGTATGAGGAAAATTCAAGAAGAGGACATTTCGCGTGTCGAACAACAACAATCGCAACAACAACAGCAACAACAGCAGAAAATCGCTTTACCAGCACAGCACTTCAGCGATGACGATTCATCCGATTTAGAGGTAGCTTAATTTGTTATTCCGTTTTTCCAAAAATAAAAGTTTTTATCTAGTCAAATTGTTGTATAAATGTAAATTTCGATTTTATTTTAACGATATTTTAGAATATTTTCAATAATAAATAATGTAATAAGACCTAATTATATCAATATGTAAATGTTTTTTAATTTATTATCCATTTAATTTGGGTCTTTATCACTTAATTTTAGTTGAAATTCGTTTGTTACTCATCAGCATTTGTAAATATTAAGTGTACAATTGGAAATTTTCAGTGTAATAAAACTGTTGTCATTTACTTTACATTATTGCATGCTTGATTGTATAAAATTTATTTAAATAAAACACTTTCATAAATTGTTTAATTCAATTGCGCCCCTCTAATTTAATCCAAAGATTCGCCTCTTATTTTCAACAAGTTATAGTTTTCACATTACAATTAACACTACAATTAGCTTAAATACGTGTTAATTTGAACCTATAAACAATTAAGAATTATAAACGATAGACCTGTGTAACTACACTTCCAACTTCTATAGTTACACTCCATCTATTTACACGTTTTTGCCCACCGTTCAACTATTGTTAAATATTGACAAAAATGGCCTAAAATAACAAAATAAAATCCTCATATAACACAATTTGTCTAGAGACAACTCTACAATAACCAATCACCTGGACAATTTCCACTGTAAATAAATAGATTTTTTGGTAAAATGATACGATTGAATTAGCAAATTACTAAGGAAACACCAATGACGACAATCCCCTATCTATATCGAAAACAGAATTAACGTAATGTAACAATAACAAGATTCAACAAGGATTTTGTATGTGTGTAGAGTATGTAGTTGATTTTTACGGCCTCTTTGAATTTAATTAAAAGTGATTTGTTTATTTTGTAGTTAGTAATAATGTTAGGGGGATATTGTGGAGTACTATAATGAGTACAGTTTAAGGGTTAGTTTGGAGTTTATGCACCCATAATCAGCAAGAAAAACAGCCAGTTCACCACTCTACCAGTGGTGTAACAGAGGGCGAGCCGAACCGCTTAAAAACTAATGTTTCGAAATCCTCGTAGTAAGAAGGGAATTTGCCAATTTTCGTTTGAATATGTTCCAAATTGTTGATTGTTAACGAATTTCACGAATCAACTAACGTACAAATGTTGTAATTTGAGAATCTTCAACTAATTTTCAGTAACTCTTCTCGAGTTATCAGCTTCTCTTGCTACTGCTCTAATTCCGGTTAGAATCAACAATCTTTCGATGGATTTTATTAGTTAAATAATACAACATTCATCTGGTAATATTGATGAAACCGTAGAAATCGACTTGATTATCTGAAACCACTGAATTGTACTCTCCTACATCTTAATTTGTATAATTTAATTTAGTTTATTAAAGACAACTATCTCAACTAATATTCGTGTGTTATAAATTCGTATCGGTACAGATGTACGAACGAGATATAGTGGATCTAAGGGTTGAATTGGCGTAATCCCACCGTAATCCATATGGTAGATTAACTATTTTCAATGGAAAAAGATCGGTGGGCTTGACAGTTGTGATGTAGGTCGGTTCATATAGACATGCACATAGATTTATTTATTAACTGGCCACCCGAAATTTAACGCTGTTGTAATAGAAAGGACGATTTGAAAATCGATTTCCTATAATCCGAAATTTCCAAACGTATGAATAATATCCATCGCTTTGAATTCTACCAATTTTCCTTTTTCCATCGTTTTCATTGTAAAATATTTATTTTAAATTCTATTTATACGAAGGGTTCAAATTAGTTACAGTACTGTTGAATAGATGGGATTTTCTTGGCTACTATTGAGAAGTTAATGTGTAAAATTGGGGCGGTAATTTCTACAACAAGCTTTACTCAATCGACTAGAAAAACGAAATCGTTCGAAGTTTATCGTTTTTGAGTGATTGACAATGTCGGGAGAAGATTTCGAGAATATCGACGATAAAATTTTTCGATCGAAAACTTGCTTAAATCATCCCCTTTTAACGAGGAAAATATTGCAAGATCTTCGTTACTTTTACTTTACAATTTATTTGGCTTGAATCTTGGGAATGTGTCATTATTCCAGCACTTGTTGGTGTTTTCCAATTCATTCAATCTTTTAAATTTTCTAATCGAAATGAATTAGCAATTAAATCATCCCCATATCATCACCCTCTTATCTTTTTCAATGATAATTGTGTGTATGTCAAATCGTCAGCTGGCAAAGTACTTTACGCCCTTTCATCATCACCTCACCGTTTATTCTCCCTTTTCTTCTTTAGTGGATATTGGACACTCCCTCTACTGCACACAAACACACACATACATTAGCAAATATAATGGACTGTTGTCTTATCACTCCTTATCACAACAGTGCTTGACTATTACACCGATTGCAGCCTCTTTCAGTCTATTGTATTCTACTTAGAAAGGATATGAAATGACATTTACACTCTCAATATCTGTTTTTGTATGAAACTAATTCAAATTGATTTCGTTTTAATTGTAATAAGAGGGTGGAAATTGGAGAAATTCGTAAAGGTGTTTAGTGGAAATGATGACCGCACCCGGGGGCATCAATATAGAGAAAAATATCGAATTACAACATCCGACTAGAGTGTGGTTAATGCATTTACATACGTATATGGTAAACATGAACATGCCTGATTTTAATGTTTTCTCTACTTTTTTTTCCAGTGTCCTTTATGTGTTTGTTTGGCTATTATTTGATCATCATACCGCATATGTCACCAAGATGGTAGTTTGTGACAATTAAAAATAGGTTAAATTGACTAGAAAAGCAAATAAAGGCACATCTAGCTTTCTATAAACATCATCTTTTCAAATACGGATTCGCTTATAAAAAATAAAATCATCTTTGATAAGTTGCTGAACCGCAACCAACCCAGATTTAACCCATTGTCGTCGAGTTTTCGTTGCTATTTTCAAGCCGTAAGATTACGATCAAACATCGAAATGGACAGTTGAATTGGCAGCTTTATTTCGATCGAGAAAAAATTGGGAAAATTTGCAAATTTCATCTGAAAATTATTTACAAGTACATGCACACATGTTGTGGATTTCGAATGGAGAAATGTAAAAGCCACTCCGGTGGCCGATGATTTAAATGAAATTGATGGAGCGTACATTACCAAGGGATTAAAGAATCTTTCGGCATGTTGGAGCCATTCTTATAGATTTCCTACAGTTTAGCTTTTCAAATTCGTACATTTCAAGAGACCGCATCTAACACGAACTACAAACACAGTTTTAAAAGAATAAGTCGCTTCAATAATTTATGCTTGGTTGGTGATGTTTAACATGCCAGAGGTCTTATCGTTTTAAACGATAGACTTAAGAAAATCTTTATAGCCCTATAAAAATTGCAAACAACAAGATATACAGCAAAATTTAGATATTTCTAGCGAATAAAATCAAAGACAATTCAAATAAATTAAATTTGTGCGAATTTCAAATTGTAGTCTGGTTCTATTTGCAACGATCCCCGGTTTCGAAGGTGTGTTCTCGTGTGAGGTCTGTCCAGGTAGACGAAAGGCCTGTCAACAAACACGAGATTACCAATTGTATTTTTAAACTGTTTGTAATCGATATGGTTTACCGACTACACCAATCGAAAATCCTCAACAACAATACCAAAATGGGCTAAATTCAAACTGACGACCCTGTTTATTGTCAGCTCTCCCCCTCGTACAATCGACAACGAACCTCAATATATTGTCAAAGATTAATTAAAACATTCTGCTAATTAATGGAAATAAACGCGATTTTTTCTGTCCTTCTCGTCATATTCTATCGCCTAAAACGTAACGATTTGCTTTTTAATTTCAAACTTTTATTTTAAAGAATTAGCCGACTGTACTTGGATAACACCTATAGGTATATTTAACAACAGGGGATTTAATGCCGGCTTTTTCATCCTAGTAACGACAACTTTAGAATAAAGCTGGATGGTGTTTCGGATCAACTCATCGTACTAATTACTTTATCCATTGTGACTAGAATCATGGACTTGTCGCACACCCTTATATAAAATATTAAAGCTTATCTCAGATTCATACAACAAACACAAACCTTTAAATAGAAAAAGGTTGATTAAAATATTCTAAACGACAAACAGGTACGCAAACACGACAACTTTTAACTTTAATTAGTTGTCATTAAAAATTTAAACTGAATTATTAATTAACATAAATATAAAACAAATAATATAAATTAGAAAATAAATATTGTACGAAATTTCCGCTAATTTAATAACAAATAAAACTTGCAAGAAATTAAAAATTATTCAACATTGTCAACAATTTCAAATTGAATTTGGCGCGCTTCTGACTCGAAACGTCAACAGAACGCCAACTTTGTCTTACTAAATAAAGAAACATTAAAAACAGCTCTAATTACAGAAATATCAACAAATTCTAGAATTTCTCTTAAATTTAAAGTTAATTTAAAAAAAATTTAAAAAAAGAATTACAACTATTTTTTTTATGATCAATAATTTATTTTTATATAAATGCCTAGTGTAATTTGTTTTGTAAAGTTGGACATATTTGACATCAATGTGACAGATGACAGGAACTTAACCTAACAATCGTCAATTGATAAACGTATTGATTTGTTTATAATTAAGTCAGAATTGAAGCAAACGTAAAAATATGAATGAAGTAGAGAAGCTTGAATATTTATCTTTGGTATCCAAAGTATGTACAGAATTAGAAAATCATTTAGGAATGAACGACAAAGATTTAGGTTAGTTTTACTCTTAATCGTCATTATTTTCTTAAATTCTATCGATTTTTAGCTGAATTCATCATACATTTATCAGAGAGACACGATACATTTGAAGCGTTTAAGAAGGCTTTAGAAGAGAATGGGGCCGAATTTTCCGATTCATTCATTTCGAATTTGTTGCGTATTATTCAACATATGCGGCCCAAAAAATCACAAAGCAGCATCAATTCAACATTAATTACCGATCAAGATACACAAGAAAAGGATAGTTTAGCGGTTAAATTTCCAGGTTTAGCTCTACCAAATGAGAAACCGAAACCGTTAAATGAATCCGAATCCGATAACGAACTTGAAAATAAAGATAAAATTAAAGATGACGATGCTGGTGTTGTTGCCGATTTAATGGCACAATTCGAAGCTGATGCACCATCTAAAGTCAGTAAAGAGAAGCATCACAGTCGCGGTAGAGAAAAGAAACGTGAACGATCCAGATCACGGTCGAGATCGCGTTCTCGACACCGCCATAGGAATCGCTCCCGATCACGCCATAGACATCGATCGAGAAGCCGTGATCGGTCCAGACGACATCACCGTTCACGATCGCGAGAGCGACGTTCATCGCGCGAGAGACGCCATAAGAGTCGTGATCGATCGAAAGCGAAACGTGCAAGTCCCGAATTGGACGACGATCCAATCCCAGGGAAAATCTATAATGGTAAAGTTGCAAATATTGTCCCATTTGGGTGTTTTGTTCAATTGGAAGGTTTAAAACGTCGTTGGGAGGGTTTGGTGCATATCTCTCAATTAAGAGCAGAAGGTCGTGTTACTAACGTATCCGAAGTAGTGTCGCGTGGTAGTAAAGTTAAAGTGAAAGTTTTATCAGTTACTGGTCAAAAAGTTTCGTTATCAATGAAAGATGTCTGTCAGATTACTGGAACTGATTTAAAACCGTTATCGCATGCACAATCCGAACCGGAAGATAAAGATCGTAATCCAGATCGACCTGTTAATAATAGTACGTCGGTTTTACGATTACCGGTAGGTGTTGATGAGAATGAGGAGATTTCAAGGAAACGTGTTACAAGAATTTCAAGTCCTGAACGATGGGAAATCAAACAAATGATCTCGTCCGGTTGTATCGATAAAAGTGAATTACCAGATTTCGATGAAGAAACAGGTTTATTACCTAAAGATGAAGATGGTGAAGCTGATATTGAAATTGAATTAGTTGAAGAAGAACCACCATTTTTACAAGGCCATGGTCGAGCGCTACACGATTTAAGTCCTGTAAGAATTGTTAAAAATCCCGATGGTTCATTGGCACAAGCAGCAATGATGCAATCAGCTTTAGCTAAAGAACGTCGTGAACAGAAAATGTTACAACGCGAACAAGAAATTGATTCGCAATTATCCGGAAAGAATAAAAATTGGATTGATCCGTTACCAGATGAGGATGATACAAAATTGAATTCTGTACGTGGTATTGGTTTACAATCACAAGATTTACCCGAATGGAAAAAACATGTAATCGGCGGTAAGAAATCATCATTCGGTAAAAAAACGAATTTAACTATAATTGAACAAAGACAATCATTACCAATCTACAAATTAAAAGAAGAATTAATTAAAGCCGTTACTGATAATCAAATTTTAATTGTAATTGGTGAAACTGGTTCGGGTAAAACAACACAAATTACACAATATTTAGCCGAAGCCGGTTTTATAGCTCGTGGTAAAATCGGCTGTACACAACCTAGACGTGTTGCAGCAATGTCAGTAGCAAAACGTGTTGCTGAAGAATTCGGTTGTCGTCTAGGTCAAGAAGTCGGCTATACGATCCGTTTTGAAGATTGTACAAGTCCTGAAACTATAATTAAATACATGACTGACGGTATGTTGTTACGGGAATGTTTAATGGATTTAGATTTGAAATCGTATTCGGTAATTATGTTAGATGAAGCACACGAACGTACAATACACACTGATGTATTGTTTGGTTTATTAAAACAAGCTGTAACTAAACGGCCGGAATTGAAATTGATTGTAACGTCGGCTACATTAGATGCTGTAAAATTCTCGCAGTATTTCTTCGAAGCGCCAATTTTTACAATCCCAGGCCGGACATTTCCTGTTGAAGTTCTATATACGAAAGAACCAGAAACTGATTATTTAGATGCCAGTTTAATTACTGTAATGCAGATTCATTTAAGAGAACCACCTGGTGATATTTTATTATTTTTAACCGGCCAAGAAGAGATCGATACAGCCTGCGAAACGTTATACGAACGTATGAAATCTTTAGGTAAAGACGTACCAGAATTGATAATTTTACCGGTTTATTCCGCTTTACCATCAGAGATGCAAACGAGAATCTTCGAACCGGCACCGGCCGGTAGTCGTAAAGTTGTTATAGCTACAAATATTGCTGAAACATCATTAACTATAGATGGTATTTTCTATGTTGTTGATCCTGGTTTTGTTAAACAGAAAGTCTACAATTCAAAAACTGGAATGGATTCTTTAGTTGTAACCCCAATTTCTCAGGCGCAAGCTAAACAACGAGCCGGTCGGGCTGGACGTACCGGTCCTGGTAAATGTTATCGTTTATATACAGAAAGAGCTTATCGTGATGAAATGTTACCAACACCTGTACCGGAAATACAACGTACGAATTTAGCAACAACTGTTCTACAATTAAAAACGATGGGTATTAATGATTTGTTACATTTTGATTTTATGGACGCCCCACCGGTGGAATCGTTGATTATGGCGCTTGAACAATTACATTCGTTGTCTGCTTTGGACGATGAAGGGCTCTTAACGCGACTAGGACGACGGGTAAGTTGAGTTAATTAATTATAATTTGCTAAATAAATTTGTTGATAGATGGCTGAATTTCCATTGGAGCCGAATTTATCAAAAATGCTAATCATGTCGGTAGCATTACAATGTTCCGATGAAGTTTTAACAATTGTCAGTATGTTGAGTGTACAAAATGTCTTCTATCGTCCGAAAGATAAACAAGCAATTGCCGATCAAAAGAAAGCCAAATTCAATCAACCAGAAGGTGATCATTTAACATTATTGGCAGTTTATAATAGTTGGAAGAATAATAAATTTTCTAATGCTTGGTGTTATGAGAATTTCGTACAAATACGAACCCTAAAACGGGCACAGGATGTTCGTAAACAACTATTAGGCATTATGGATAGGTATGTTGTATTGTTAATATTATTATGAGTTAATAATAATATTGATTTTAGGCATAAATTAGACGTCGTGTCAGCAGAGAAGAATACAGTGCGAGTTCAAAAATGCGTCTGTTCTGGATTCTTTCGGAACGCCGCCAAGAAAGACCCCCAGGAAGGCTATCGAACACTTGTCGACAGTCAAGTTGTCTACATTCACCCTTCTAGTGCGTTATTCAATCGACAACCTGAATGGTAATATTAATTTTCCACTCTATAAATTTCTAAATAATCGAATTCCAGGGTAATTTACCATGAATTAGTCCAAACGACAAAAGAATACATGCGGGAAGTGACAACAATCGATCCGAAATGGTTGGTAGAGTTCGCACCGGCCTTCTTTAAATTCTCCGATCCGACTAAATTGAGTAAATTTAAAAAGAATCAACGATTAGAACCGCTTTATAATAAATATGAAGAACCGAACGCTTGGAGGATATCACGGGTTAGAAGACGACGAAATTAAAACAACAATCTATTCATCCATTAAACTTCGAACTCTCAATAAACGTTCTTTATGAACTCTCTCTTGATTCGTGTTCTTATTTACAACAGTTTCTCTATTAAAATTGATGTTTGCCGACGGTGTCCATACAGATTTCCTCGGTTTCAATTGGGGTTTTTCCAGTTGAATTTCGCTCTCGTCTAGTAGTTTTCGACGCGGTACATGCCGTAAAGCATACTCCCAATCGCCGGTATGTTTCGCGTCTAATAAAATCGAAACAACTTGATTCAATGTTAGATTTTTACCGCTACCGGAGCCCCATTGTAAGTAGCGATCTAAGGGTAATTTCGCCATTCGTAAACCCTCCTCTTTTGCTTTAGCTAGCGATAGTGGTTCATTTTTTACCTGTAATTTAATTACAATTACAATCGAATTTTATAAAAAATTCTAGTTACTTTATCAACAATCCCCCCGATAATATAAACGGCATCATGGTCGTACTCGGTTAGTTCTTCTCGGCAATGTGGCGTTAAATAGACTAGTTTTTGGTTGGGAAAATGATTTAAATAGCTGTTTTTGTGGATGTTGAGAGGGAACCAGGTGTCGTATAATTGCGGAATGTGTCGTTGTAATGATTGTATCAAAACACTATCCGGATTAACGTTACAATAATGTAAATCGAAAGGATCTATAAAATAATAAATTGTACTAATTATTGTTATTTGTGATTAAATTCACCTATATGATATCGATTTTCAGCAAACAACAACATTAATTGTTTTGCACAATTAATATTCTCTCTTGTTGTCATCTTTCTATCGTAACCACAATCGACAACTAATTTCTGTCCGTATTGAATCGCTTGTATTAACCGATTATTGTACATTTGATTCATTGTTGAATCGTAGAAACGTAAAAAAATATTATTGTGCTGTAAATCGTAAGTACTGACGAATTCTTCAAATGTTGTAACTTCTTTCCTTTGACTCAATCGTTCTTCGCGTTCGAGACGTTTTTGCTCTTTCTTCGCCTAAAAATAAATTCATCAATCATTTCCGTCAATGTGTTAATTCGATTTTAATTACCAATTGATTTTCTCTCTTTTTGCACGTTTTGAACAGAAATTCGTAATAACGCCGTCTCGCTACAAATAAAACTACAATGATTATTATCACAACAACTAAAGATTTACCGGAAATTGTTTCAAGATTTAACAACTCCTTCCAATTAGACTCGGTTAACATTGAGTCTTCGGGCACTAATCGACCCTCTTGACGCCACACCTCTGCCTCTAACTGCAACACCTTGAATTTGTGCTCCAATTTCTCATCACCGCCGGTAATTTCGTCGATATTCAGTTGATTTGAATTGTCCGAACAATATCGTTTCGTGATAATTGAAGCGTATGGATTGATAGGTGTTTTCTTAAAAAAAACACCACCATAATTACCCCGACTGATTAAATTTTTTAGCACTTTCAACATGTTTATTTTGAATAAAATAAAACACTAAACTCAGACATCAGAAAATGCGATATTATTCTAGGTTAAATTGAGATAACCTCAAATATCAATTCAAGATAAATGACCTTGATAATGACAGAACCGCGTTCAGTTTTGAGGCGCTTATTTAAAGTTTAATGGGATTACACGAGATGGCGCTAATATTCTTGTTAAATTTAAAATAATTCTATTACCAAATTCAAGTAAAAATACACTAAATAATAATAAATTAGCCGATAAAATTAATGAAATCCTAAAAATATTTAAATAAATCAAAAAGAAAAATTCTTTTCGATACAGACATTTTGCAACGATATTTATTAACAAGACACAGAGATATTCTTATTTTTATTATTGGCAACTTATAAACTTATACAATTACTACAGTAATTGGCGATATTAAAAGCTGCTTGTTAACAAAGATCCGTTACAAATTGTCCAAATTCAGGTAGAAATTCTACCTGATTCCACCCTAAAGTAGTTAAACTTTTCGAAAGTCGACAATTTCGCGCCTAATGTCATACCAACTGAAATTCGATAAACAAGTCCACCAATCCAAACCAAACAGGCGTAATTGAACCGTAATTGTCTAGTTTTTCGATAATTTCGATGAATTTTCTCAATTATTGTAATTATATTGATGTTTATTTAATAAATTTGTATAAATTATCGTGATGAGTATATTTGTTGATCTAGTAGGTGTCGTTAGTGTTTGACAGATGAGTTGTTGCGCAGACGCATTAGTCATCTTGTTCAATTCCACCGAAGAGACATGTAGTGGTTACAGCTTGTGTTGTGATTGAGAAGAAAAAAATTTGCACAAATATTTGTATTACGTTAAAATAAAGAAAATTAAGATTTATTTACGCAGATAAAAACGAGACCATAGCAAAACGAATTGAATTTAAATCGTACACAACAATTAAAAATGTCCACATTAATGTGGTCGTGTCCGTGTTGTTTACGTTTCAAATTTACACCTGAAGAGATTGAGCAACGTTATAAATCATTAGAAATTGATAAAATGTTGGAGAAAGATAAGCAAATGTTGAAGCGTCAAGTTAAATTGTTATTATTAGGTGCTGGGGAGAGTGGTAAATCGACATTTTTAAAACAAATGCGAATCATACATGGTATTAAATTTGAAAGTGAATTAGTTATGGAATATCAACAAATTATTTATCAGAATGTTTTAAAAGGGATGCGTGTTTTAGTTGATGCTAGAGACAAATTAAATATACAATGGGGTGATATCAGTAATGATGGTATTGGCAAAGAGATGTTACATTTTAATCATACAACAATCGATACAAGACTGTTTATACAATATTGTCCATTATTGGCGAAATTATGGAAGGATAGCGGTATTAGAAGAGCCTTTGATAGGAGACGTGAATTTCAATTGGTAGGCATTTTTTATTTATACAAAAATTACAATTCACTATAATTACGTACGTACATTCAAATTTATCAAAATGTAAATATTTAAACATTTCTAAACCACACTAATTACACGTATTGAATTAATTACTGTTGAAGATAACAATATTTATAGAGTATTTCCAAAAAAATATCGGTGATAATCTAAGATTTCCACCAACAATAAGTTCAAGGCAATTCACTTTTAATTGCTACAAATTTTTTTCCCATTATAAATCGTATATAATTTGATAAGAATTTATATTACTCATTTGATAAAAATACACAAACAGCATATACATCCTGTAAATCGATAGGAAAAGATTAAAAATAAATAATTATTAGAAAATTACTAATTACAAATAAACAATTTGAATTTTATAGGTGATTCTGTCTGTCTGGTTTCCAATTTTATTTCAGAAATAAATCCATAGTATATATACTTTAATTTTAATAGATTAACTTGATTTGTAACATTTTAGATGGACAAAGAAGCAATTAGCCGATAATTAATCGTTATAAAATTTTTTTTTTGGGAAAATCCGATATTTTAAAGACAAGAGTATGACGAATTCTTGTTAACTCAGAATTTCCGTAAATTAAATATATTGACATTTTTATATTTAATAGTGAAGAAAACTGAAAAATTTCCGTAATTTCGCACAAAAGGTTCACTCAAATAGACAAATTTTAGTAAACTTTAGAACTGTTAAAACAGTTTATAAATTCTGTAAATTTCGGGGGATTTAATTGACGTTCAAATGGCTAAATTCTACTAAATTTGTCAAATTACTGTGTTCAGTAAATGACAGTTGACTCATCTATTTCAAACTATTTTAAGTGAATCAAATAGAATATATTGACAACTTTATTCTAGGATCACTTATAAATTTATTGATTTGATGTTTATGTTGTAAGGTGTTAATTAGCACAGTTTAAACTTTAAACTATGGGAAAAGATTTAAGTATTAAAAGCTTATTATCATCATTGAAGCTTGATATTTGTTTAGAAATTTTAAAGGAATTCATATTAGAAAAGTAATAGAAAATAATCATTTCTATGTAGTATATTACGGTTTAAACAAATAATCTAATGTTCCAAGAATCTTTTAAAATTGTCTGTTCTCATTTTTTTTAATCACTATTCGTAATGATTAATAAAATGTGTATAAATCTTTGGCAATTAAAATATGAATCAAAACAATATTTTCGAAAACATTAATCAATAAAAAATAGTCCACACTAATTTTTTGAATGTAAATATTTACAATACGTGCACAATTCCATTGATTTTTTATTATTATTTTCTTTCCATCTAAACGAAACCTAGTTAATAATCGTCAACATTGTTTTTTTCTGGTGTTATTACATTGAAAATTAGTCAAAATTTCATTACAACAATAATGATGGTGTCCTTAAATTTAAAATAACAATTTAAAACAATAAACATAATTATGAAATCAATTTGTGAATCATAATTATTACGACAATTGATTGATTAATTGGAATGTGGTGCGAATATGGTTGTTAAATCGATTTTAATTTGCATAAATTCCACTTTAATATTAAAAAGGTATAGAGTATTGTTGAAAATTCTGTGTTGATAAAAAAAAGATTGAATTTTTTATAAATTAAAACTAAATTTGATTTTACTGTAATCAAATTGATTTATTTAATTTTATGTGGAGGAAACCGTAATAATTAAATAGTCGTTCATAGATTTTAGTTTTAAACCTCTGAATTGGGGAAAATGTTCAAAAAACTGAAATTAATTCACATATAAAAATATAGAAAATACGGTTCAATACAGAATTTTTTGCACTATTTAACTGAATAGAAAAACAGATGGTCTCCTATTAGTATTAAATTAAAATTAAAAGAAAAATTAATAAGTATGGGAGATTTCTAAAAAGATAAGATTCGATAGAAAATGTATTGCGTTACTATCAAATAACATTAAAAATATGCTAAAATTATGATTGAAACTATAAATCCATTGTTTATAAAGCAATTGCGAAATCTGATTTTTTTGTTAAATTTAAGGAAAATTCAATTTATCTAATTATTTGATCATAATTATGATAATATAATGGAGTATGAATCATGCATGTATAATTTATAATAATGTTTGTTTTGTTTTAGAGTGATTCCGTTGAATATTTTTTGAACAATTTGGATCGCATCTCCCGTCCTGATTATATACCAAACCATAAAGATATTTTGCATTGTCGTAAAGCAACAAAAGGCATCACAGAATTTGTTATACCAATCAATAATATCCCATTTTTATTTGTTGATGTTGGTGGTCAACGTTCACAACGACAAAAATGGTTTCAATGTTTCGATTCAGTAACATCAATATTATTCCTTGTATCCAGTTCTGAATTTGATCAAGTTTTGATTGAAGATCGTAAAACGAATCGTTTGGAAGAATCCCGTGATATATTTGATACAATTGTAAATAATCGTATATTTAGTAATGTATCGATCATATTGTTTTTAAACAAGTACGATTTGTTATTGAAGAAAGTTGCAAATCCTGAAACCGATATACATTGGTATTTTCCACAATTCTCC
>JACDRP010000458.1:0-45436 GCA_013841185.1 Hycleus phaleratus | reverse complement strand
AAAATTATAAAAATAGAAGAGAAATGTCGTGACTGTGACTTAAAAAGTTTACACCGCTTTAATCGAGTAAACGTACAGCGGCTTGCTCATTTCGTTCTTGGGAAGCATTTAGAAACAAGAGGTGGAGCTCTTTGTCCAGAACAGCAGATGAAAGTTTTCTTAGGATTTGTAGGCGAGCCGGAATTCCAATTAGTGTTGGAGAAGATATTGGAATCCATCAGTGTACAGTTTCTAGGACAGTCAAGCATTATTCTTAACCAAGAAAGTTTTACAAAAGCAAAGACAGATTATTACTTTCTCGTTTATATAGAAATAGACCAAAGCTACCTTTGTTTAACTGATTTCAAAGAAATAAATGCTTACTTTTTCTAGTTTTTGCTTCGAGGGAAAAGCATTTACTTTTTGTATATGAAATGAAGTAATTGCTTTTGCTTTTACTTTTTCTAAGAAGCACAAGTTTTTGCTTTTACTGCTTACTTTTAGATCTTACTACTTTTTTATGCATACGGCCCTCTATCTTTATAGGACTGGTCATTTTACAGTAATACCAATTATGATGAAACTCCTAAACTTCAAAGGTCCTGTTTTTATCAAAAGAGAGTGCCAGATAGGATTTTTCCTATCTGGCCCTCTATCTCTAGGATTTTTTCTATCTGGCAGTCTGTCTTTATAGGACTTGTCATTTTACAGTAATACCAATTATGATGAAACTCCGAAACTTCAAAGGCCCTGTTTTTATCAAAAATGTGAGTACCAGATAGGATTTTTCCTATTTAGCACTGTATCTCTAGGATTTTTTCTATCTGGCACTCTATCTTTATAGGACTTGTCATTTTACAGTGATACCAATTATGATGAAATTCCTAGACTTCATAGGTCTTGTTTTTATCAAAAGAGTGCCAGTTAGGATTTTTCCTATCTGGCCTTCTATCTCTGGGATTTTTTCTATCTGGCACTCTGTCTTTATAGGATTTGTCATTTTACAGTGATACCAATTATGATGAAACTCCGAAACTTCAAAGGCTCTGTTTTTATCAAAAATGTGAGTGCCAGATAGGATTTTTCTTATCTGGATTTTTGCTATAGGCATTCTATTTTTAATAAGAAAAACTCGTTTCAGAAGTCAGTTTCTGTACTCGACTATTGGAAAACCCGGTCGCAGGAACTGTCAACTTTTGAAACTCGTTTTTCAATGCACTGATCGGGATGTGTTTCGTACGAAAAATTAAAACAAATAAGACCAACAAAACTGATATATTCTTTTTTATAAATTAATGTATTTTTATTTTGTTTGTTTGACACATAAAATTCTGAAATATATATTATATATTATATATATTTGTATATAATATAATATTTAGAAATAATTTTGTTTGTATATTTATAATATACCTATATAACACACAAGCTTATCTATCTTTCTTGTATTAATTTTACTTTTGTCAAAAATTTTTATCATAATTTCTTATTTCAAGTTCAACTGCATCTTTACATATTTTGAGATCACAAAATATATAATTTCCTCCATCAACAAATCATAAACATCAATGAAAAACTGTCAATTTCTTTTCGAAGAAAAAAAACACGATAAACTAATCCCTGCCGAAACATAAAGGCCGCACCCGACCGGGATTCCCGGTAATATTTGTAGAACTGCAACAATGGAGGTAAACATGTTCGAAGAGCACCAGAACTGGCCAAAAAGGACGGCGAACTCGCACGAATCCCGCCCTTTGCTGCGGCCTCTATGTCCGGCGAGAATCGGGAGTATTGCTGCGAAATTTTGGCAGTATTCGCCAACTCCCAACAATTCGTTACTATGACAACGGGCTGTTATGGTAACGACAGTTGGGGAATACGACTGGATATTTGTGGAGTAGGAACAATTTTGAAAACGCTCAGGGCCCCGTCCGAATTGACTCAAACTACTCAACAGAACAAAGAGGCCTTCATTATAATTTAATAATTAATAATAATGATAATAATAATAATAAACCAGAGCTGCCCAAGTTTTTTGTATTTCTTTATCAAGCAAATCGTTATCACATGTCAAAATTAAAATCAAATTTACGTTTAAAAACGGCAAATTATACAAAATAATAATAATAATAATGATAATAAAAGAACAATTGTTTTTATAAAATAATTATAATTACGATAATAGTAATAATAATGATAATAAAGAAAATCTATAAATTCCAACAGTTAAACTTCCCAAATTTTTTTGAAATTATGGCTTCCAACAGACACACAAAATTTGCGTCAATACTGATCGATTTGTTGGGAAAAAATTTTGATGTGCGTCCAGCGCATTCGAAAATTTTCCACTTATAAAATAGGGGTGAGTTTTGATTTTGTTTGATTGCGAAAATTCCTGAGTTTTACAGTTTCTAAAATCTGGTCTTTGGAAAATTACCGAAAAAATCGACCAATATTGGTTATAATTTAGAAATCGAACACCCATCCGCACGGTAAAATTATAACCTTAAAATTATCCACATTCACTCGTTAAACTCTACTATAGAAGTAATTACAGTAAATAGATGCTCTCAAAGAAGCACCAAACTAGTTTGTACTTTATATTTCTCATAAATTTTGTTATAAGTTTTTTTTATTTATTTTTTTTTTGTAAAAATCATCGTAACCGATAGAAAATTTGTAACAATTTTTTTTGTTAAATATATCAATATATAAATTAAAACAATGGGGGTGACAATCTCAACCCCTCTAACTAACAACAATTCCATTTGAACAAATCAACAATTTCCGAAAGGGCCGAATTTCAAACCGAAATTGGAAAAACTTATAAAACAAAGTTATAATACAAAATCGCTATTTACAAATATTAAAATGGAGATTGGGGTGATTAATGCATTTTTAAATTAATTCATCCGCCGACATAGCACAATTACAGATCATTCGGGTGCCGTATTTGTTATCAATTGAGTATCGGCGTCTAAATTTGTAATAACACTCTTTTGTTCGTTATCATTTCTATCATCATCACCATCATCATTGTTGTTATTATTATTATTATTATCATCACATGTATCGTTAGTTTTGATAATTGTGGAAGAACTAGAGTCATCTTTGTTGTTGTTACTATCATCATCATCATCAACGATAACAATTTTACTATCACCATTACAAATATTCAATCGATGGTGATTATCATTGAATTCGATATCATTACGGTCTTCTTGTTTGATTCTCCTACTTTCGTAATCGTTCAAACGTATTTCCAATTCTTTAATTTTCTGCTCTTTACAACGCAACTCCTTCACAATACGTTCTTTATCTTTCAACAATAATTTGAAGAGATCTAAACAACGTTCGCGTAGATCTGGTTCGATATCGCGCAATAATTGTTCGATTCGATTCAAATCTGGCGTTGTTGTTGTTAGTGGTGTTGTTGCAATCTCCGATGCACTATCATCGGTGTCTGTTGATAATTCAATTTCGGAATTGTAGCGTTTTATCGGCGGTACAGTTTGGACAACACTAACAGCTTTCGATTGTGCTGTTATTCGATGTTGGTCTTTGATTATTTCACAATTACGACCATTATCGTCGTCGATTTCGCGCTTTATTATAACCTCATTATTATCGATTTCTTTCTTTTCTATTTTCGGTATTAAATAGCGCTGTTTCTTCGGTGTTTGTGGTTGTTGTTGTTGTTGTTGTTGATGTGGTGGTGCTAGTGCAACATTCGGTTGAAAACTACTTTCGAAACGTTCAGTTTCTGTTAAACGTACAACCCGTTTCGGGTCTTGTAATATCGGCGGATCTGTTGTTAATTGATTGTTGTTATTACCATTATTATTATTACTAATATTATTATTGTTATTATTATATCGATGATTGATAGTTTGATGGTGATAGATTTTTGTATCTTTTATATGATTACTGTGATGGTTGATTGTTTTAAATGCTGATGGATGATGACGTGGTGTACATTCTTGTATATATTGATGTAAATATAAAGAATCTAAACTTGTATAAATATGATACGGTAATAGTGGATTATTTAAGAAATCACCAACGATTCTTTGTTTCTTCAATGGTAATTCGTGGTCCTTCAATAATTCAGATGCTAACACCTGTAAACAAACAAAAAACGAACACAAATTAATCAACAATGCTCCAATATCGATTAACACACGCTAATATAGTGTAATTATTATAAAAAATCGCGAAATATTAAAATAATTAACATTTTTGCTTCTGTTACAATCGCCAATCATGTATACAGAGTGCTGATGTATTCTCTAACTGTTTGGTAATTCGTTACCATGACAACTGTGTGTATGTGGTTTCAATCATAAAAAAGGTTTGACAACATTGCAAGCCCCAGATATGTAGTAAAGTAGTCTGTAACGTGGTGGAACAGCGCTGTGTCCAAATTCCTAAATCTCCTCCCAGACGTTTTCTTAATTTTCCGGAAAAATAACCGTGGAATCGGAAAATTTCTTGAAGATTTAAAAAGAACTTTTTATTTGCTATCTAACAGTACAAGAATTTTTGCAAAATAATCAAAATTGGCCAAGTTATAAGAGAAAATACAAGAAATTGTACAAAAATACGAAAAAAAACATGTTGTTAGATTTTCATCTATAATTCAAATTTGTATCAACATTTTAAAGAACAGAAAGAACTATTAGAGGCTATAAGAAGTGCTCTTTCCAAAAATCGAACTGCAGTTGTCGTAGTCTCAAAGACAAGCGAGAAATCGCGAGTTAGAAATTCACATTTTCGCCGGTTAAAATTATCTTCTAACTTAAATGTTATTTTTGACCAAAATGACGTCATGCGCAAAACGTACCAAAATACGACATCTGCGCTGTTCCACCATATAATATTCACACCACGGTCTGTAATTAGGATAACGCCCTCTATCTGGCAGTAGATGAAGTAAGCCACTCGACAACAATAATTTGTTTTTCAGAAATTTCCCGAAACAATGCAATCAGAAAATGGCATAATTGGAAAGCGCTTTTAATTTTATACTAGCTGTGTACAATTCATTGAAAAATAAGCAATATTGATAAAGTTATGAACGAAAATATAAAAAAAAGCTTCCGGTTTTTCTTTTGTAACTCCGGATTACGTTCGAATTTCCAAAAACCCGACATTCCACGACATTCTACTTGAAATGCTCTTTCTAATGCCATTTAGATCATAAACATAAATTGGAAAATAAACGAATTGCATTGCCATGGTAACAAATCGTCAAAAAATTAGAGAATATCACAATAACTTTTAAAAAGCGCTCTTTTCGGATGTATAGAAATAGGTTAAATTGGCGTTGATTTTTGAAAATTCCACTTTTCACAATTAAATCAGATTTCCCTTAGAAAATCGATTAATTTTCATAGAAAAAGACCTAGAAATTTGCAAAAGAAGATTAAAATCCACAAATTTACCAACAATAGTACGCAAATTTGATGGATACTGAGCCAATAGTTAGTGGAAATTTTAAATTACGCGCCCATTAAAAACTAGGTTGGTAATAAAACTCATCAACTTGAAATTCTAACCTTACAATTATTGTTATTCGTATTTTAAAGAACTGATGAATTATTAATACGAATAAGTATTTTCTTTTGTTTTTTATATTTTATATAACAACCCTTATTTTCTAATAAAATAATCCAATAAAGAGAATCAAACAGTTGACCTTTTATATTTTATATAATTTTATATATTTTATATAACACTATTTTCGAATAAAATGGTACATTTCCATAAAAAGAATCACGTTGACTAAAAAACAACTGAAATATAAATTGAATTTCAATTGTCGTCAACTAAAAATTCCCCAATTTGAAATTCTTTCAACTTAAAAATTCCCTAGTTGATTCGATTAGAAAAATGGTGGATGCGCCACGACAATTCTCATTAGAATAGAATTAAAAACGTAAAAGAATCCACATCCGTTCATTTATATTGCAGAGAAAAAAAACAGACAAATAAAATCTATTATCCACCCCTTTTCTATTATCAACACATCATTATCGTCCGGTTTATTGTACAATTTCTAACACCAAATAGGAAAATCCCCTGTGTTCTTTTGCCCCTTGGTAGTTCTAGTTGCCCCTCTTCTACATCGTACAAAAAACATTTTAAAATGTTTACAAAACCTTAATTATTAACGGCCAAACACACTTAACATACACAAAAGCGAATCTATTCTCCACCACAACCGGAAAAATAGACGACTAGTAGTTGATGCTTTATAAGAATGAATAAGAAACGAGAAGAGAGGAAAAAAAGCTGGATTCCTGTTGCTCTTTAAATAAGAGATGATGGTGATGATTTCAATAGCCCCACATGTGTAATTCCACCCTTTTATTCGGTGTGCGTATGAAATTTAAAACTGCGCAACAAGATTTGGCTCACAATAAACTCATTTTGGTGTAAAAAAAATAGTGAAAAAATAGCTATTTTACAACTACTTTGGGATAATTTATTTTTTTTAAGTTGGTAGTTAAATTTCAATGACAGCTGTCAAATTACTTTATTTGTTGTTTTATTTGCAATGTCAATTTGATTAAAAAATAGAGTATCTAGTCACAAAACTTTCATTTCAGGGAATATTGACGAATAAAAGTCCCTAATTTGAACAAATTTACCCTTACGAATCTAGTAACTTTATCTATACTTAGTTGGCGTTGTAATTAAATAACAAAAGTGTTTGTTTCAATGACGTACTTTTAATTGATTGGTTATATAAAATTTGAGGTTATAAACAAACGAGCATCATTTAGTTCGCCAATAGTACCAATTTAAGGATGCTAATTTCACTTACTATTTCTATATGGAAATTATTAGCTGTTAAACTATTAGGTGTAAAGTTAAACAAGTGACATGGGGGACAAATGGAGGGTTATTTGAAATTTTATTTATCACCAATCCTGACAAACTTCGCCAACTTTGAGGGGTGCAAAATAGTAAAAACTCGCTTTTTAATCTACTATCCTCCCGATTGGATTTCAATTTTAGAATTTTAGTTTAAATTAGAGCACCCAGATTTTCGAATGACACATATTCTCGACAATCTCATGACCTAAAAACAACCAACATTTGCATTAATTCAATAAATCAACATTAAAAAAAAACAGAAACAACATTATAGTTTAATAATAATGTAAAATAAAGATAGGTTAATAACAAAGGATCGTAACATTAGATACTCTATAATAAAATAATGAAAGAGATTCAAATTCACTCCCACTTCCGTTTTATAAACTTTATAATTTTTTATCTATATCTGCATTTATCATTGAAACTATAAAGCAACATCATTGCTGTTTTAACTAAGCAAAAAATCTACAATACGGATTGTTATAATTCATTTTTAATTGGACCCTTTAACCGAGAATTAAAAAAAAAAGAAAGAAAACAGCAGTGACACTCAAATCCTCCCCTCGTTGTTTTCGAAAAAAAATCTATAATAGGGCCGCATAAAGTACACATATACACATACACAAGAGGGACTTATTCCTATTCAATTCTAGAAACTGCAAGCAATAAAAAGGATCAAGACGCACTCTATGCGAACTGGATGATTACAAACAACGAAGGGTTGAAACTGGTGGATTATTAAAAAATAATAATAAAAGAACGCAACGAAATCAATAGGGGTGGAATATCGTGTAGAAAGTGAAAATGAAGGGCGTTGAGAGCCGGTCCTGGTAATTATTGATTTGCCGTGGTGTATTTCTGTAGACTACCGCAACACGACAAGGGTTGTTGGTGGTGTTTTGTAGTACTGGTGGTGTTACTACCACTACTACTACTACTACTACTACTATTATTATTATTACTAGTAATAATAGTGAATTATTATAATAAGTCAGATGTAATTGTGTTGAATTTATAGAAAAGGGGTAGTTTTTCTCTATCGAGGTATTTAGATTGTAACAATGAAGATGTAAACGACTTTTTGAAAGCAGTTAAGTCAACATTCGCGAAACTTGTTTATTTTTTATTTTATTTTTTTAAATAATTCACCCCTTTGTTGTTATTTTCTAACGTTTGGTCAGAGAGCACATGTTATCAAATAAAATAATTGTTATCTTTAATAAATATGCCATACAAGTACTTTGAACTCGATGATATTAAAAATCAACAATTGAAGCGTAATAGTTTTTTTTTTTTAGTTTATAATTTTAGAAATTTCTAATATTGTCCGTATTAGGGGTTGTTCACCCTTCTTTGTTCGAATATACCTTCTGACCTTTCTTCAAACAGTTGTCTTTGTGGTGGTGTTGAACAGTGTCGTCGTCGTCGTTCATTCCATCATCAACAAAAGGGATGGGATTCTTATAATATACACACCCTCTTTTATTTACGAATCCCCCTCGATTCTTGTGACCTATATTCATACAACCCTAATTTTTCCCTTTAACGGGCCCCCTATTTGATCGTCTCTACTGCGTTGTTGTTGTTGTCGTCTTCATCATTATTGTTGCCTGTTAATTTCTTTAATGGCACTCCGGTGGGGGTTGTTTTTTATATCTCGATTTTTTACTATTTTTTTTTTATAGAACTAAACTATTGTTGGAGGACACGTGGAATAAGGGTCAAGTTAAAGGGTCGATATAAACAAAAACCACCGGGTATTAATCGGGGGTTCGTATAAATTGATAAAACCACCCATTTTTTTGATAAATATTCAAAAAAACGAGGCTGGTTGAAGACGGAAATCTTGATGGAATTTGGGTCGAATGTGTGCTCTAATGAGGATCACAGAGGGAGAAAAAAATAATAAATTACAGAATTGTAAGGTTCAGATTCTATTGAAGTGATGGACGAGATGATGGGGGTAAAAAATAATGAAAAAAATAATCATGGAACAAATAGAGCAGTCCTTGCACACAAAACAACCGACAAGATTACAAAAAAAAAAGAACATTTATCGTTGGTCTTTGGAACACATGTTTGTTATTATCTGTTTTGATGTTCTTTTGTGCGCCTTATTAAAACCGCATATGTAAGGATCATTCCATGATTGAAGTACAAATTATACCCAATCTAGTTGAGTTAGAACAATTAGACTTTTATTGTGCAATAATACTTGAAATCAAGCTCAATTTAAGTGTCAAATAATAGGGCTGGATTGTTTTTTGCCAAACTTTTAAATCCGGCCACTTATTTTAATTTATAATTGATAAGTTATCAAAATTTAATCTGAAGAGCTACAATTACGAAATTTATTTTGACTTAATTTAAGTAAACAACTCGGATTTGAAGCAATGGGTAGAGTTTAAGGGGAGAATTCGATTAATTATAAAATCTGGAAACTATTTGAACTATTTTAGAATTCTAAATACAAAAAAAATTTTGGCAATTTGCCACAATTTACACATCAAACGATTATATTACAATTGATATTCGAATTTACAAAAAATTGTTTAATTTTGGAAACGAGGGTGAAATTCGAATAAACACAGAAAGAGAAAGTAAAATGGTGGTGATGGCTAACAAATCCAGGGCGGGTGGATTCCCCGTCTAGATCCAGGCTAGCCGGACATCACCACCACTTTATAGCGCCGCAGTACAGGGTTGGAGTTTGCGCAATTCGTTTCAATAATCACCCCTATTGCTAGTTTTATATGGAACAAAAAAAAAACCATCTAGCATATTCATAAAGAAAATTGAGTTGATGTTTTAATAAATTCTCCAAGCTTGACAATTTTATTATAAAGTAGTAGTAGTAGTAGTAGTAGTAATAATAATAGAGGAAAATAAATGGATTCCTACACGAAATTCATTTGTAATTTGTAAACCAAATTGTTGCGTTCATTGCATTACAAACGGAGAATCAATAGGAAATGTACTTCCGCTTGTTATATGAGCCATTTTACAAATTCTTATCGTTTATCTATTTGTTTATTTATTTCTGATTTTTCTAGGTTATTAATAAATAACCTAAAAAATCAGAAACTAGTGGAATATTAATGGAATCTACCCGAAATTTCCAGTTTTAATGATCAAATTATGGGGATGATTGTCGGTGATAATAGGGTGGACGTGGCGACGACAACGACGTCGTCGTCAGTATTCAAAAATCGATCCACTGGCGTCTGTTTACCGTCTCCATTCCACAACTATCAACATCCTTTCTTTTTTTTTTTTTTTTGATTATAAACCAAAAAAATTTGATAGAACTGTTTGTCGCCGTCTGTTCGAAATGCGTAAATTGCGTCGCGACGCCTCAACTCGCCGTTTTTATACTTTCATATAATTTATGATTTTATTTTGTCTGTTGTCGTCGACAACAAGCAGAGGTTATCTTGACGACTATAATAACATAATGGAATCATCAAGAAAACTATGATTTTCTCGAATATAGGGCGGGTGGTGGTTCAGAGACAAATATACATCTGTCTATTTTCCAACGATTCGAGGGGTGATTTTCCCACTACTATTACACCACCACCACCACCACCATCGCCGCCACGTTGTCAGCGTACTATCGTTACCACTTTCACCCAACATACAACGACCTTGTTCGTAGTTTATTGGCAACCCTTGTGAGTAACGCAGAAGATCGATATTTAATCAACAACCCCCACGAAAATATTATCAACAATATTACATACAAATAAACGTTAAGGTTGTTTTTAATCACCGAAAACTATGTAAAATCAATAATAATAATAACAATAACCATAAAAATAAAAATCCATATTTATAAATAAGTAATTTGATAAAATGTTTAGAACAACTACAGTAAGCATAGACAAGGTCAAGGTTTAAAACACCATTAATCTTAATCTACAGGCTATTTTAGGGTTTACAGAATGAAATCCACCTACCAAATTCGTTTCAATGAAATCAACATATATCGTATTCAATTAATCAATTTAAAAGGAAAAAATCATCCACACTTAAGTCATCATCATCATTATTAATATCAATATTATTATCATTACTGCTGTTGTTATGAATACAATAATGATTACACTACAATTTAATGATAAAATACGGCGATATATTTTTTCCGTCTTATTATTCTTTTTAATTATTATTATTATCGTTATTAATAATTACTATCATCATCAATTTTGATAAAATCGCCAATATCAACAGTTGAAATTCAATAATAAATGAGAAACTTCACATCTGTCTACTTGAAACAACATTTAAAATCGATTAAAATCCGCCATTCGAACTAGAAATACACGATTTTTTGTTAATTAAAGTGGAAATTTGAAATGCGCGCCCTTCAAAAAAGCGAATTGGTACGCCTGATTGAGTCACTAAATGGATTCTAACCTTAAAATCTGATTGTATTGTTATTCGTGCAAATTTCCGTTGTATAGTTGAAAGTAATTATGGCAAAATTTACCAAAAAATCACTAAAATATTGGAAATTACTAAATTTTGGGGTTATAGGAGGCGCGCAATTCAAAAATTCCAATTTGCAAATTCTGTAATCGGATAAAAACCACCCTTGTAATTTGTAATTTCCCGACCTTTAAATCGAATAATTCCACTCTCTAAATTGTGTTTATTAAATTATTCGAACTTTACCCCCGATAATTCAACGAAAATGAGTTGCAAATCAATTTTACTCGGCTAAAGTTCTATTGTGAGGATTATTTTAAAATCGACGGTCACTAATATCGGTTTTGATTGATTTCGTCGATTGACAATCGAAAATCACCCCTATGTGGAAAATTGTAATTTCCCTATCTTAAAATTGAATCACCCCCATTTTAACTACAGGCGAAATTAATATCCAAATATTATTTTATAAATAATTTTATAACCGAGAATCCCAGACTTATCAATCCTTATCAGTGAGATTCGCTTAAAATAATCAACCTTGCAATTGCGTCAATTACAAATTTAAAATAATTAAGTCTCATATTTTCGTGTTAATGAATAAAAATAGCAATTTTGATAAAAAGTAAACAGTACAGGAACAGAGGAATTGATAATTATTTTTGTCGAATACAACGGACAAATTTCAAGGTTCCGAACATATTCGAAAAATTCTTTCAAACCACTTTTTAATCGGTTTTTTTGCTGTCTCGCCACTTCAAAAAATCAATTAGAAACGGGAAAAAGCACGGGCATTCCATCTCAATTTTCGAAATTAATTAATGAGGCTTATTTCTACAAGACGAGATAACTAATCAGAGAAAAAATAGAAAATTAATTCGATAGACATAACAAATTTTGCCATAACAACAATCAATTCCGATTGGAGTAGTTATCGTGTAGATTTTTTGCCGTTGTTCAAAGTAAAAAAAACAATTAATCATAAAAAATTAATAGGAAAAAAATTGATGGGAAACGAACGTGCTTATAATAATGTTTTTTCTTCCTTTTAGTCTCTGTTAATAATTCTTATGGAGAATTCAAAAAAGGAAAAGTTACGCCTTTTCACCATAAAAAATCTATTTTCCTAAACAAAAAAAAACAAACTTTATGACTTTTTCACAACAATAAAATCTTTATGACCTTTAAATGTAACTGTAATTAAAATAATTGCTTCCACTTTGGAGTTTGTGATTTTTTTTAGATTAATTCTAAAGGAAATAGCTCCATCTTTATCTTGCCCGCTTTAAACTCCTATATAACAGACCAGTAAGAGAGAGAGGATATTTAGTTGTTAGTAATATCGAAATATCACCCCAATTTTTGAGGGGTTTATAAATTCGATGTTATTTCAGTATCATTAATTCTACCCAGTTACTGGAAAGAGAAAGAGAAAGGTCAAGTTTGTTCTGACGCTAACGCCAGTCGCTACTCATTTAGGCGGCGTCGCGGCGCCCTTTCCACCCATCTCTCTTATTCTCGCTTAGAAAACCGCTCTATCCCCCTTTAATCATCGTATATACTGCATACTGGAGGGTTGTTGTGCTGCTTGATAGGGTGTTGTTGTATGGTGGTAGTAGAAGTGTGGGCGGCGGGAGCGTCGCGACGTTGTTGATGGTGGCGTCTCTCCAGCCTGACCGAGTGTTGGGGAGTGAAATTTCCGATCAATAGTCGCATCGTTGATGGCGGCGGCGGTGGCGGCGACGGTGGTGGAAGCGGCGCCGCCGACGCCGTCGTCGGTTGGCGGTTGCTAGGTCAGAACGACTGTTCGTAAGGTATGTCAGGGAATATTTCCTCTCTCTTTCTATCCAGTTCTAGTCATCTCGTTTTACTTTCAATTTCTTTCAACTTCTCAAAGTTCACAGTTGATTTTTTTTTTGGGTTCGTTTTAAAAGTAGAAGAAAACGAATAAATTATTTCACATAATTTTTCGTTAGGCGTTGTAGGCGTTGTGTTGTTAATCTTAATGTTTTTCCTTCTCTTCTATTTCAGGCCTTTAATAAAAAGAAAATATGCTTTTGATCTAAACCGATCGGCGGTTTTAACGAGAGTCCACTGATGGTGTTGCGACAATAACAACAAACAACACTGCCTGGTTTTTAATTAGGCACGACGTTAGTATTTTATGTGTGATTGTTAAGATGTTTTACAACTTGCATTTATATGGCCATGATTTGTTCCATTTCATTATTTTTAAAATACTTTCCTCTTTGAATTTTTATTAAATCAACAATAAACCAAAAAAAACCCCAATTTTTTGGATTCTCGACTCTTCAATTCACTCAACATATTCGAGTGGTAAATATTTGCCAAGATGCTTTTCAACACGAGAAGACTTTGGAATGCTATTGGCTTGTAACTGATGACGTCACCGACAATCCATGCCTTAAAATCGATAGAACTCAACCTTTTTTTAAGTAAGCAACTTGACATACTCCCAACAACAATAAATAAACAGGAAAACTAGAGTTTCGAATGTAATCGAAGTAGAGGAAATTAAAATTGCTGAAAATCTAGAAAAATCGAGATGAAATTGGAAACAGCCATCGGAGATGTTAAGAGGAAGTGGAAGAACCGTCCCCGACCTCAATGCGTACACCGGAACCAAGGTCGCTAAATATTTACAGGTTGTCTCATTAAACTATTGACACATACATAATGTGCGAGTAGAAGAAATACAAACCTCTTTAAATATTTACAAATAAAACACGAGAATTAAGCCAACAAACATTCAAATTACGTACCGAAATAGAAAGAAAATTGACCTAAAAAAATTAGAGCCCAATATTAGTCTCGAAACTAACACAATATAGAGGTGTGGTTGGAAATACGTTAGTATAAAGCTCAAAAATGGTAAAATCGTTGTAGAAATCCTTGTAGAAATATCCATTCTCTAACGATTCAATTTCTCGTTATTCCATTAGATCGACATATAGATGAGAGGATATTTATCTTTATTGCACATAAGACCTTCAAATGGGCCAGATAGAGATCGAGGAACATTCACAGAAGTCCATATGGCTTACAGAATCTAAAATAAAAAGCACTAATTTATACAAGCCGTCCCACTTAAGAGTGCCATTATTAAGAATCTATTAAAAATATCATTTTTAAAGCTTCTGGTTCTGGTTCTGGTTCTGCGCATTTATAAGCGGATGTATAACGGAAATTTGAGAAGATTACGAATTTACTGAAACTTGAAGATCTTCTTGTTCAAGTCCAGAGTCGCTTATTTGATGATATATTGCAAAGGCTCAAACGTCATTAGAAAGAGCATTTTGAGGAGCACCCGAAGACGTAATTTGCTTGGAAAAAATCGAATTGAATTTTGAGTTACAGCGGAAAATCTTGGAGGACGCCTTCTTTTCAATAATTTCCTCTATAATTTAGCAAATATCGATTTTTTAATGATTTTCTTATATCGCAAATTTAAGCGTTTCTGCTAAATTGTGGTACTAGCACTACTATTTGCCATGCGATTTTCCCATGAAATGAGCGAGTTTTTCACAACAATGGCATAATTTTAAAGGCGAAAACCTGGGTCAAAACAATCATTTTCAATTGGTGAAAATGTCGAATGAATTTCCCCGAATTTTCAAAATGTGACACTCTCTGGGTTTCAAATTGTGCAAGAAAACCTTCGACAAACTTGCCGTTTTTCTTAATTTTGTGGAAAACTACAAACTCGATTGGAAAATTTCTGGCAAACTTGGAAGCTCCTTTCAATTTGCTATTAATTTTAAACATTATGGAGGAAAATTTTAAAAAATCTGCTTCTAGATTTTCATCTATAACTCACAATTTCCACATTTTCCAGAGCTATAAAATCGTTGTTATGGAGCTTGAAATGCTCTTTCAAACAAGGCCATCAGCTCAAAAATTCGTTCATCAAAATTTCCACTTCTAGTCCTGCCCATTAATGCGGTCAACTGAATAGAGTAATCGCTGTTTATTGGTCATTTCGATGAAATTAGGTTACGTTAGACTCAATTTTCAGAAAAACGGGAAGAACAATTCAAAATCTGAAAAACCCCAATTATAGAGTTACCTTTCGTCTATCGATTTATATAAATGAAAATTGTTTTTTTCAAAATTTCAACAATTCCAAACGATTTCTCAAAGGTCCATAGGTACTGTGTTTCGATTCCTTGTAAAATTGCTCTTATACATTGTCGGCAATTAGAACTGGTAACGAATTATTGCTGCAGCTGTAATTTTGTTCTAAATCGAATCTTTTGATGTCACTGTCCAAAGAGATTTCGTGGAAAAATTCAACTCTGTTGTCGCTCTAGGCGTCTCTAAACGATCGAAAAAACAACCAAAATTTTTGCATTTTTTCACAGATATCCTATTGTTTAGAATGTGACTATTGCACATAATAGCAAAAAAAACGTTTATTTTAATACAAAAGAATAGCGCCGCCCGAAATTATCATAATAATGATACCACGTTGTCTTCAATTCTACATCAACATCATCAACGATGATTATATTATTTGATGTATTGCCCGGAAGATAAGCCACATAAATTGTGATATTCTTCTAGATGAAGACTATGAGGACGGACGTTTAGAAGGTTGACCTTGCGTTCCTCCACCTCTTCTTCTTCATCATCATCATCATCTTCGTCTTTACTACAAATTCTTCATCTCCGTTTGCAATAATTACATGGAAGCATCTAACCGTGACGAAACTGCGTGCTTACAAAATTAGAAATACGCATATACATGAAAATCTCATTAAGTATCTACACACACAAAGAGAGACAGAATTTATCTCAAAGCCGAATAACAGGACTTTATTTCTTGTTTTTTTTTTTGATATCGATTATAGAGAAGTGGATCAAAAATTTGGGCAAAAATTATAATTATCGATAAGTTTCGGACATTATTATTGATAGTGTCGGGACGTCGCGACGGGTCATGGTCACATGACGATGCCAGGCGTGGTTGTTGTTGTACGTGTCCAGAATAAAATAGTATCGAACAACACTATTTTTATTTTGATTGTTGTTGCTTGTTCCCAGTGCGTTTGAGAAATAGCCGAGATTACGCAAAATTATTACATCACGATCGAAACGTACTGTATACAGACAAACAAACAAACAAACAAACAAACAAACAAACAAACAAAATACAAAGATATCAATAATAGTAACTGTACTTGGACAATTCAATAGGGGCACTGTATGCGTCGAGTATATTTAGAAGGCTATAAAATTGCTTCTAGAAGCGTATAAAATCCGATCTTTGAGGGTAATTTTAGATAATTAAAAGTAATTAGTATCTAGAGCCTAATTTTGGGGTATTTTTATCGAATGATAACAAAATTAACAATATTGTTGTAGACTTCTTGTAGACGAACGAACTTGAAGTAGAATCGAGTACATTGACCTACCATTTCTCTCTTTATTTCTCTTACTAACAGGTCGTCGACAACACCTACAGGTAGCAATCAGTTTTCTGCGGTCAACAACAACAACATAGAAGAGTTACAACACGCAATTTTAAGGGCGTCAAACAGCCTTGATCTGGAGCAATTTTGCCGAATCAAAAGAGGCAAATTCGCAAAATTCCAACTGATAAGCCACAATTAATTGCCAATGCAACAATGTTGTTATCGGAAATTTTGCAAATTTGTTAAGATCACAGGATGATTTGCACACGTACCCAATTTTGAGCGCGTCGAAAATCTCGTCGACAAAACAACACCTGCCAAAAGTTTTTTTGACAATTTGACGACATTCTATTAATGTTGTTTTGTATTGTTATTACTCGATCATTAAAGAGACAGTATGGTGCCTTAAATTATTTATAAATTATACCCGTTTTTGAGCCAAAATAAACACGATTTTTTCCGATGCTCCTCAACTTGTTAAATAATCGTATATCATCGATTTTAATTATAAACTTATGGTTTATTTTAATGACTACGATTTTGGTCTGATGGTTTTAGATGTGAAGAAGCACAACATCGACAACACAAGAAGATGGTGGAAGGAAAAATGTAGACAACATATAAATATCAAATGCAGATGTTGCTTTCATATGCACACAAAGAATCAACTGCGCTGTATGTCAACGAACTCGATTATTGTTGTTGGATATCCAACGATAACATGGAGTTGGATTTTAATCGAAAAAACTCGAAGAATATTGGTGCAAATCGATTGGAAATACAATTAGAGACTAGTCTTAAAATAGATTTAATAGTAGCCAAATTTCTGTAAATAGAAATATGTTTCATTTCTCGATCATAAATGGAGAAATTCTAATCGAATTTTCTTCGTTGTTCCCAAATTCAAATAAAATATTGACTGAATTTGAAAAAAGTTGGATTTATATGGAAAACTTTAGCAGCAAGAGCAGTTCTTATGGTAATTCATAACAATAAACAACCGTTCTCTTATAATGATTTTTTCTCTTTAGCCAGAGACGTGAAATAATGGAAATAAAGTTCAGAAGTGAATATAAAATAAATCATGATTCTCTCTATATAGTTGTTGTGTTATAGTAGATCATCTATTATTTAAAGTTTTTTAAAGTATACCATCAATCTAAGGAATTTGAAAAATGCCCTCCATATAAGCATTACATGCTTCAATGCCTCTCTTCTAACAAATCTGCAATAATCGCAGTTGAAATAAAACAAAATTCCCAAAATTAAAATCACATAAACTACAATAGAAGTGACATAATAGAATTTTAAGTAGAAGCGAAAATAGAAACAAGCATTTGAAAAGCTCTTTCAATTTGCTAGGTACTGTACGAAAATTCTTGAAAAATCGATAATATTTGCTGAATTATAAAAGAAACTGCTCCAAGTTTTTCCTCTGTAACTCAAAGTTTAATCGGTATTTTCCGAGACAAAAAAATCCCTTAGATACTCCTTGAAGTGCTCTTCCCAATGCTACTCTATTCATTACAATTTATAACCAAACGAGGGAGATTTCGACAATTGAAAATCGCCATTTTTCAGGGACCATATCGGAAAATAGATCTAACGTAGGCCCTCAAGTTTCTATCAATTTTTTGGAAAACTAACGCACTTATTGGAGAATTTCTTCTTGAAAAGCTCTGATAAATTATAGGAAAAAATTGCAAGAAAATTCTTGAAATGCTCTTTCTAATGCTATCATAATCATTGAAACATGTTGTCAAACAAGCGAAAATTAATTACAAATTGGCATTTTCCAGGCGCTATACCGGAAAAAAATTCTATCAATTTTCCGGAAAATTAACAACCTTGTCGGAAAATTTCTGAGATTTGGAAAACGCTTCCAATTTGCTGTACACTGCGAGAAAGTCATTAAAAAAATCGATAATATTGGTGAAATTATAAGGGAAAATATGGAAAAAATTAAACAAAACAAGTCCCACGATAGTCCTCTGTAACTCAGAATTGAACCGGAACTGTTCAAAATAAAAAACCCTCTTAGATGCTCCTTGAAATGTTCTTTCTAATGCTACTATAATCATTACAATACCTTATCAAATAAGCAAGAAATCGGCTATTAAACTTTGGCATTTCTCGGATACCAAAATGAAATTTAAAAAAAACGCAATGTAGGTCCTCAAGTTTCTGTTATTTTCCAGAAAAACCAACAAACCTATAGAAGAATTCATTGGACATTTGAAAAGCTCTTTCAATTTACTGAATACTATGAGAAAATCATTGGAAAACCGGTAATATTTGCACAGCTATAGGGAAAATTTAAAGGAATGAGAAAAACATACTCCAAAATTATCCTCAGTAATTCAGAATTCAATCAGCATTTTCCCAAACAAATATTCCTCAAAACCCTTCCTATTACTGCAATATTTGTGGCAATATTTTATCAAACATGCCAAATATCGATTACTAAAGACATTTGGTGGGCACGAATTGAGAAAAACCGCTGTAATTGGCCCTTAAGTATCAATGGTAGAATTCTTGTAGAGTTCTTTCAATTTGCTGTATACTCTTTCAGTTTGCTATGTACCGTGAGAAAATTATTGAAAAATCGATATCTGCTAAATTACAGAGGAAAATTGGCACTTTTCGGGCAGTGAATCGAAAAAATAGATGCAATGTGGACTCTTAAGTTTCTGTCGATTTGCCGGAAAACTAACAAATCTATTGGAAGATTCCTTGAAGATTTGAAAAGTTCATTCAATTTGCTATATACTCTGAGAAAAATATTTAAAAATTAGCAATATTTGCTAAGTTATAGAGGAAAATATGGAGGAATCAAGAAAAACACGTGCTCCAAAATTTTCCTCCATAACTCGAAGTTTAATTGGATTTTTTACAGCAACGCGCCCTTAGATACGCCTTTAAATGCTCTTTCCAATGATGCTATACTCATTGCAATATATCATCAAACAAGGTAGATATCGTGGATTAAAAATTGACATTTTTCAGGCACCATTTCACGAAAATAAATACTCAAGTTTCTGTCAATTTTCTAAAAAATTAAGCAACCTATTAGGAATTTTCCTGAATATTCCAAGAACTTTTTCAATTTCTTATAAATTTTTGGAAAATAATTGAAAAATCAACAATATTAGCTAAATTATAGGGGAAATTTGAGAAAATTATCCTCTGTAACTCAAAATTTAATTGTAATTTCTCAAAACAAAACACTTTTTCGGATGCTCCTTCCAATGATATTTGAGTCACTACAATACATCATCAAACAAGCGAGATATCGATTATTAAATATTGGAAATAGAGATAAACTATTGGAGCTTATTCGATTTTCTAAACAATTAAAGCCAATCGAGACTATAAAATCCATCAACATAAAGAATTCAGAGAGAATAATCTAAGAATTTGGTTTCTGAAATGTAATTTAACGCCTAATTTTAATAAAATAAAATCTAATATCAATAATCAAGCTTCATTAAAAGCATATAAAATAGCAGTTAAAAATCGGTTAAAAAAATTATTGAAACTTGAATAATTTTATGGGATTTTGATAATTCCATTTTATTTCAATTCAAGTATCGATTTTTAGGCCTCTAAAATATCCAATAATACCCCAAACTAGACTGCATTCATCACGATTAAATCTTTTTGCAAAAAACTGGACTATTGTGCAAAAATTCTCAATCGAGAGTCGCCAACAGATGCAAATTCCCCTAAATCGGGGCTTAAAATTTGCATCAAATCAACTTATGATTTATGGCATTTAGAAACTGCCCATCGAGATGGTTGAATTCTCATAAATTTCAAACCTTAAACCCATTGTGCATCCATCCAGAGCTGTTAATGCACGATTACACTAACCAATCAATATTCAAAAATCAACGCAACAACAGTCACACTAAACTAATCTCATCTCGATATTAAAATTTTACCAAAAAAAAACGAATTACTATTTAATTAATGCTACAACTAAATTTAATCCACTATTGCGATTACTACAATAACCGTTATGTTTAATTTTGTGGTAAAAATTCATTTTCTTAGAGAATTATACTAAAGATAAACGAGCTACTTTTGGTTGAAGAGACGGAAATTACGGATCTTACAACAAAGGGCTGTAGAGAAGAATTATAAGGGCCTAAACAAGATCTTCAACTATAACAGGGGCTATATTTTATATATGAAAAGTTATATTTTTTACCAAAAGCAATAAAATTGTATACAAGTAGATAAGTTGTTGGTTAACTACTTGAAAATAATCGCAATAACTCTACAACAGGCCATTATTGGTTATCTTTATGTTTCTCCTACAAATTGCCGTCTATGTATGTGGAAAACAAAGCGAATTGTATGGAATTTTCGGGCGAATTTTGGAGCATTCTAGAAAAGAGAATAGGAGATTTTTAGGTCTTCCACTTTCGTAATAATAATTGTAATCATCGGTTGTGAGTTTTACTCGTATTTTTCGGTTGGCCGGCCTTCAATCTTCTAGAGAGCACTCTTTATAGGTCAATCCAACTGTATATAACACTTTTACATACAATCATTACCGGTATAAATACAATTTTTATACGAAAATATGAAATTCTGCCCCCAAAATATTTAAGATGAAAAACATCATCTTTTTGGAACGATCAACAAGTAATATGGTTTCGTTCTTTTTTCCAGAATAAATAATGTGGCGCCTTACAATTATGACAGCCGGGCCAATAACATCTCTCTCCGTTTTTTTTTTTATACTACAAATATTGCACAAGATACAAAATTATAGATACAAGTTAGAAAAGGATGTGCTGTTGGATTTATTTTTAGTTTTTTCCTTCTTGATTTTAGAAAGGAATCGATTATTTCGTTGTGGTCTCGAAGAAAAAAGATTGAAAATATTAAGGACACGCACAAAACTTCTGCGAAGGCGGTAGGAGGAATAGAAAAACTGAACCAAATCAAAACAACACGCACCCAAAGATTTCTTCGGCGAACTTTCACAATTTTCGTTGTCGCCTAATTACTAAACAACAATAAAAACAACATCAAAGCGACTTATTTTCACTAAAATAAATGCTAATTAAACAACTATTTTTGCCGCTTTGGTTGTTAGCGAGTATATCCACCCCTCATTTATTAAAATATAGGCACGATCCTCTGGGAAATCCTTATTGGCAATGTTCCATCACTGACAATAAATTTATACACCAAACATTTCTTTTTTGGCAAAAAGATAAACCAACACTTATATATTTCTAGAAGGTTAATACAAATTTAACTAATTACGTTAACGTTATTTCTAATTTGTACTAATACGCATGCTCAATCGATAATTATCCGTTTAGCGTTAACGTTACGTTCGATTTTGTGATTCCAATAAGATCATTGCCAAATAGTATTCGATTGAATCATTTCCGTTTTTCATCGAAAAAATACAATTCGAAATTATTGAAACAAATTGCGGTTTTTCTATGGAATATCTCGTAATTTTTGAAAATTACCAATTATGGATGCGTTCAAATTTACTTGGAAATATTCTCAGAAATATGTCTCAAAAACAAAATATTTGAGATTCTTGAATAACAAGATCCAATGATTTTGGTAAGTTGGGTCGGAAATTTCGCAATTTTGATCGAATTAAACGATGACACTTCACGCTTTTATCAGATTTGTTGTCTGGAACGAACCTATTAATTTTCTATATCTTATATTTTTTATAAATCTAGGACTATACAAGAAGGACTTCAGTTCTTAATAATTGTAAAACGACCAGATGTTGAAGAAAGTAGTAACATAAACCAGTGATTTATGACGGGAAAAATAAGCAATTCTCAGCGTGTGGTGTGAATTACGAGATCTGTTGGTCAAAAAAATGATGAGCCGAAAAAGTCAACAATATAGAAATTAGCGATACTTCTTCTAATAAACAGAATGGTCGATTTATACAAGTTTTACTATAATTTCGTAAAACACAACAGTTGAAATTAATCAAAATAGAGTTGTTTAATAATAATGAAATATCTTACATGTTATTTAGTTTAACAAACAATAAATTAGAGCTTTCAACAGACAATAAAATATATTTTCTAAAATAAGGTGGGATACCTATACACGCATAGGGGGGCAAGGTCTAATTGTTATTACCGTTGATATTAATTTATTGTAAATTGCGAGATTTTCGTGCTATTTATAGAAAGCGATTTTTCTCAAATCGATCCAATTTGAATTTTAATACATCTATTAATTATTCTAGACTAATCACAAGAACAAAAAAAAAACTAGATTAATAATAGAAGGTAAGCAAATTACATCTGTTCCTAATTAAGAATTCTGAACATCGATTTTTTGTGTCCATCAATTTTTCAATTAATTCAAATTACTGTCGGGGTTAATTGAGCGAAATTTTATTTTTAAAAGAAAAATTGGAAAGTTACAATATAGGAAAATTTTTAACAACGATACACACAATAGATTTTTGCAATTTTTAATCGATTTTAACAAAAATTGGTCACCATATAAAATAGGCCTGTTTTTGTAGAATTTTATTTTTTTCGATTATAGAATTGATAATTAATATCGAGGAAAATGACACAAAAATGCGGAAGTTATGGCTAGTTTTGAATTTGTCGTTCGTGTCTCTATTTTAATAATTTTTTAAATTCGTCTAATCTACTCGAATATTGAATCGTCTATTTGGATTTCATCCTAAAAATAAGCATGCAGAAACTCGGTTTTCCTTCTTTTTTCCACCACTTAATCTCCTCTACTTTAGTATACTTTCATCGTGTCTCTTCTGTTAATTTTTTTTCTATTACTACTACTACTACTACTTTGCTCTCCCTTCTGGTGAAAGTTCATTGTACCGTACGTATTCTACTAAATATGAAACGAACTAGAGAGAATACGGTCCTGGATTGTTGAATTTTCTATTTATAAATTGCATCTTAAGAATGGTATGTTTGTGTGTACACATCTATACATATAAATATATAGAGTGTATTTACACCTGCTTTGTCACAGGTCATTGTCGGGAGAGTCTCTATTTAATAAATAGACAATATTTATAAAAAATAATAATAATAATAATGGTGATGATGGTGATAATAAAAGGCAGAGATATTTCGAAATTCAACAACAATGTCTAGTCGAGGATTTTATGTGTGTTGGACTTAATTGCACCTGGCGCTAGACTATTCATCAAACAACTGTGTTTTTTATTCAGGAAAGAAAATTACTTTCGAAACTACTCATTAAAATTTTCAATATTTTCGTAAAGTTTCGTAATTTTTTGAAACGTTATTTTGCCAAAAAATAGCCCAATTTTGGCCCCTCTATTTATAAATATTTTATAATCTAAAGAAGTCAATACTTGAATTAAATTTACAATAGAACTGATAATAGATTAAAATTATAATTGATGTACTGTTAGTCATTTATTAGTTTACATCGTAATTCCTCGATAAATCCAAAAAAATAACCATCAGTAGAAGCCTGGACGGACGAATTTTTACCTAATTTTTCATTAACGATGAAAAATTGCGATTATCGAAAAAAAATCGGATGCCTTTAAGGCAAGTCCAACTTTAAGCAAGATCTATAACGGTAGACCCACAGAAAAATGAAAAATAGCCAAATTTTTGTTATAACATTTAAGATCTAAGACATTTTTGAGATAATTTCAATAGTACAAGTCCAAAAAAAAAACGTCAAAATGTTGGTTTAATTAGGAAAAATTAAGCAAAAAGGCCTAGACTATATCAAGAAAAACATTTGAGTCTCCTTTGGACAGTCTAAAGGCGCAATTTTAACCAAAATATTTAATAATAGCCCGTCACAAGGATAAAAATAAACTAAAATAACCCAATTTTAGCCTATTTTTGCCATAGTATTGAACATTAAAAGTATACTTTACAAATATGCAACTACAAGTCCAAAAAAACGTCAATATTTTTGGAAAAATTTGATATTAACAATGCAAAAATTAAGAAAATATAGTTTCGACTTTATCGATTAGAAAATTTAACGCCGTTTTGGACAATTCAAAATGGCTATTTTAGCCGAAATCTTCAAAAATAGCCAACAATACAAATAACAAAATACTAAAGACAACCCAATTGTGACCGTAAATTTCAAAAATACTACAACTACAAGTTCAAAAAACAACGTTTATAGTCAATATTTTTCCAAAAATTTGTCAACTATGAAATATGAAGAAAATTGACCCAGATTTTATCGAATAAGAAATCTGAATGCCTTTTGGACAAACTAAAATAGTAGTCTTAGCCAAAATCCTTAATAATAGTCGGCAACAAAAATTAAAAGACACGATAATTTTAGCTAATTTTTATTGTAAGACCTACTTTCAAAAATATACTTGAAATAAAGTATCGATAACAATACAAATTCAAGTCCAAAACTCGTCGATATTTCTACAAAAATTTGTCATCAACTAAAAAAGATTAAGAAAAAGTAACCCAAACTTTATCGAATAGGAAATCTGAACCCTTTTTGGACAACCAAAAATCACAATTTTAAACGAGATCTCCAACAATATCGAGCAACAAAAATAAAAAAAAAATTAATAAAACAGCCCAGTTTTAGCCCATTTTTGCCATAGTATTGAAGAATAGACTTTTATAAATAATACAACTGCAAGTCTAAAAAATGTCAAAATTTTTACAAAAATTTGATATTAACAATGGAAAAATTAAGAAAAGATAATTTCGACTTTATCGAAATATAACGTATTTTTGGACAACTCAAAATGGCCATTTTAGTCGAAATCTTCAATAATAGCCAACAATAGAAATAACAAAATACTGAAAGCAACCCTATTTTAGCACAATTTTGACTGTAAATTTCAAAAATACTACAACTAGAAGTTTAAAAAACAACGTTTACAGTAAATATTTTTCCAAAAATTTGTTCTCAACTATAAAATATGAAGAAAATTGGCCCAGACTTTACCCAATAAGAAATCTGAATGCCTTTTGGACGAACTAAAATTGTAGTCTTAGCCAAAATCCTTAATAATAACCGACAACAAAAATTAAAAGACACGATAGACAACCCAATTTGAAACACCTACTTTCAAAAATATACTTGAAATAAATTATCGATAATAAAACATATAAAAGTCAAAAAACGCCGAAATTTTTACTAAAATTATTATTAACTAGAAAAAGATTAAGAAAAAATAACCTAAACTTTTTGGAAACCAAAAATCACAATTTTAACCGAGATCTCCAACAATATGTAGCGACAAAAATAAAAAAAATGCTAAAATAGGCCAGTTTTAGCCCATTCTCTACAGAAGGTTAAAAACAAATCCAAAAAAAACATCAAAAAAAATGAAAAATTAAGAAAAAATAACCTAAACTCTATAGAATGGAAAATCTGAACCCTGAACAGCCCAAAATTGCAATTTTAGCAACAAATTTAAAAAAAAAACGCAATTGTAGCCCACTTTTATCGTATCATCTAAGATCAAAAACATACTCGAGATAAATCGCATTAAATCGAGTATCTATAATTCCAAATTTCGATAATTCAAAAATTTTAAAAAACCCAATTATAAATTTAATTTCAGGGATCACTTAACACTAGAATTAAAAAATATATATATATCTTTACAAATTTTAATATAATTAAGGTCATCCAAAGATCAAATATCAACCTGAAGAACCAGTTTAACATACATATATATATATTTTTATAACCCTGAAGTTAACAAAATATCTATCAATCGAATTTTGAAGTAGCCAAACTATAAAGTGCGTTCTAAATTGACGAAATTTACGCGATAATAATGCAAGATTTTGATTTTCTAATAGGACTTTCACCCCTCGTTTTATCTTAAATTAAACTAAACTATTTTAGAACTGACTTAATCCGAAATTATACGCCACAATTAAAACTGATAATAGTAATTAGTGTTATAATTTTAGATAATTGTTGGTTTTACTGGAAGATTGAGTGATTCTTTTTTTAAATAGAGACTCACCTGTTTCCTTTTAATACTCGAATAGATATTTGTAGGTAATGGAAATGGTTGATTACCATCATATTGTTCTTTCATATCATCTAAATATTTAATATGCTGTTCACGTTCATTATGATTCTTATCAATTTTCAAATAAGTCCTCCAATTAGCCGAATCAAATCCCCAATGTACTGTACGATTCTCTTGTTTATGTACATGACAAACGAATTGTTGTGGTGTAAAACCTAAACCACATTCACTGCACACGATACACTTGGCCACTTTTGTTGTATATAATTCAGGAAAACAAACACCATGACACTTACCAAAACACTCATGATAAACATTAAACGATACAGATCCACATGGTGGCCGTAAGATTTGTTGTTGTGTTGGTTGTGTGTGTAATAATGCACTACATAAACGTTCAGCATCGGTTTTTGTTATTAAACCAGAACTGGTAGCACTACTTGGTAATATACCATGGTTTTTTAATACATTCAATTGTTCCGGTGTACAACGTGAACAATAGATTTGTAAATGGTCGCATTCTTGATTGATTTGATTTACGGCAAAATCACGCAACACCCATTTCAATACCTGTTCGACAAACATTAGAAACAAGAAAAAATCAAAATTAGGTCAAATCATTAAACTAAACAAAAATAGAACATATGTCGAAACTTAAATCATAACTCAAAGCGTTAAGGACAATCACCAGCCACCGATGATTCGATGCGAGAAAATTCGCAATGTTTACTCCAAAATTTCCCAATTATTTTCCGACGAATTTTAATAATTGAAACGAAATTTAAAAGGGTATTTCAAGCTGTATACAATGGTGTTTTTTATTTTTCCAAATTCGAATGCTATTTTGAGTTACAGACAGAAACATTAGGGCATGTTTTTCCGATTTTTTTTTACAATTTTTTATATTTTCCTCAGTAACTTGCTCAAATTTGCTTATTTTGCAGTAATATTCAAGTAATGTACAGCAAATTGGACGCGTTTTCTAAATTTGTAAGAAATTTTCTAATTGTACTGTTAATTTTCCGGAAAATCGACGAAAATTTGGAAATTTCCACAAAACAGTTCGAAATTTAGAAAACTGAACATTTCATTTCAAAGTTTACAGAGTAGAATTGGCCAATTTTCCAAAATTTCAATTGTTGAAATATTGAAAATTTATAGTGGAAAATTTTCAACTAGTTTTCTTACCAATTAGGGGGCAGAAGTCGGTAAAAAGTGGAAATTTCAACGATTTCCCGTGTATTTTTTAATGAAAATTCAAGTATTTGGGCTTACTCGATAGAGAATTTCAAGCCGCATACCAGAGAGTTGATAATTTTGGAAAATGTTGTGGAAATTTTGAGTTATAGATGAAAATCTGGAAGCATATTTTCTTAAATTTTCCTTCATAACTCGGCTTATATCAGTTTGTTTGCAATAAATATGGGGTTTAGTTGATGGCAAATTGAAAAGGCTTTCCAAATACAAAATAAATTTTCCAATCAAGCTGCTAATTTTCCGGAAAACTAAAAAAAATGCAATTGTTGAAGAATTTCTTGCACATTTTAAACGCATAGAATTAAATGTCACATTTTCGGAAAACTTATACACGGGGAATTGATGTAATAAAGGCCAAATATCGAAATTTTGAAAATTCGGAAAAAATCATGGGGAAAATCGTTTGCCATTTTCACCTGTTAAAAATAATCGTTTTGCATCAGGTTTTTTCCGTTTGTAGACGATTTTGTGGACCTTAAAATTATACTGTTTTTATGTGGAAAACTTGCTTATTTTCATGGAAAAACCGCGTGATCACAGCTTTTCCATTCTCTGGTTGTATATATATATATATATATATATTCTGAGTTACAGAAGAAAATCTTCCGTATTTTTTGTATTCATAATTTATCCAATATTGCTTATTTTTCTATGATTTTCACACCGTTTATAGCAAATTAACAGAGCTTTCCAAATGTTCAATCAATTTTCCGATAGCACTGTTACTTTTCCGGAAAATTCGTGAAAACTTAAAAAAATTTGCTACAATTATACAACTTTGAACTTATACAAACGAACAAAATCTTATTTTAAAGCTCATTCAAAAGGGTGCATGGGGCCGGTGAACAAAAATGAAAATTTTGAAAATTCAATGGAAATTCATAGTGAAAAACTTTCATCAATTACTTTTTCGAAAACAATATGCAATTCGGAAAGTAGATGAAATTTTACCGACTGTATTATAAAACAATTAACTTTAATAGGTGAGAATAGTGGAAAATTTTCCACTAGAAATTTCCACAAGTGAAATTTTGAAAAAATGCCCAACTTTCCTCAATATACATATGTATAAGCTTACAAATACAATTCGCTAAGTTTAAAACTGTTTCGAAGAAATGTAAGCGAAATCTCCGAATTTTCGTCGATTTTCCCGCAAACTAACAGTACGACCGGAAAATTTCTTTGAGATTTTGTAAACGCATCGAATTTGCTATAAATTGTGCGAATATTAATGCAAAATAAGCAAAATTAACCAAATTATGAGGAAATATAAAAAATTGTAAAAAATACTAAAAAAACAAGCTCCAACATCTCTATCTATAACTCAAAATTGTACTCGAATTTGGAAAAATAAAAAACACCATTGTATCGCCTTAAAATATTCTTCCAAATTCAATTTCAATCATTTAAATCCATCGAAAAATAACTGAGAAAATTTGGAATCAATACGGCGATTTTCGGCGGTGATTGGAAATTGCTTGAGTTAAGAAATAGGAAAAAATATTTAATAATAAAAATTATAATAAATGTTAACCTGAGGCAGACATAGCCGTTTCTCACCGCCCACAACAAAACAAGATATCGTCTCGCCTTCTAAAACTGTTTCTGTACGTTCACTACACGACGTATCTGGTGTTGTTAATATTGGTAATTGTTGTACAGGGAATGGTGCTGGTGCTATAAATTCATCATCCTTATTATTATTATTCAATTCTGGTATTGTTGTTGTTGTTGGTGTTGATGATGATGATGTTGTTGTTGATGATATAGTTGGCGATAATTGATCATTTATTGTTTTTATTGTTGCCGGTGTTGTTGTTAATGATAAACCAGGACCTTGTAGACTTTTCGTTGCACTATGTTGGTAATTCTTCAACACACTCTTTAAATGCGGCGTTACTTCCATCATTATTACTCTTATTATCAATAAATAAGAATAATACAAGCGACTGTTGACAAAAATTAGAGATTAGTATTTCGATTATACCCGGTATAAATAAAAGAAACATCTGACAAATTTAACATAACCTAAATTTTGTAATCAAACAAAATTTCTAACAAATCTAACATCGAGGATCCGGTAGAACTAAACGATATTAATTAAATTTGATGATTCATTCGATTTAATCGAAGAAATTCGCATAATTAATGATAATTTCGATTATTTGTCGAATTAACCTAACCTAACTTATGCTGATCTGTCACATATACCGGGTGTGTTGGAAAACTCGGCAATTACGAAATTTTCGGGCCTGATATTCGCTTTTTTTCTAAAATCTAGCGTCCTATTACAAATAAACATTCACTTTAATAATAATAGTAATAATACACGATGTCCCTGATCTTATTCAAATGAAAATTTGGTTACTTTTCTTTTATTTTTTCGACAATTTTATTCGATTATTATCATTATTATTATCATTGAAACCTACCTGTTTCGTTATTATTTGTTGTTGTAATTGAAATTTATTGTAATTGATTTGAATTGAGATTTGTTGTTATTGTTGTTTAATAATTGTGACAATGTTGATGATAGTGACGTCATTTCAGCAGTTGTAGGATTCACTCACTATTTATCCCCACTTAATAACCCACAAAAAATTTTTTGTATTATTATTATTATTAGTAAAAATCGTAAGGTTGCTAACGAAATTAATTTTTGGAAGATTTTTTTGGCATCACTAATTGTTGAATCAATCAAAATTGTTGGTTTCTATTGTTTTATTTCTTTTGTTTTGTTGTTTATTTCAAGTATATAAGTAATCTAGACACCATCTCGTAAGGGTCACCGTCACTTGTTTCCGCGCGGTGTACTCAGTTACGTAACCGGCAAATGTTTTCTTTATTGTTGTTATTATTATTATTATTATTATTGTCCTTCCTGAATGGTTTTTATGTAAAACCGACCGGTCGCCGATGCCGACGTCGCCGTCTCCTCTTCACGTTCACCAATTCAGTTCCTTGATAATAATAATATTATTGTTATTATTATTATGATCCACGTCGTTGTGGCTATCTCGCTCGCTCGCACTCAAACACGATTTACAGTAGTCGTGCGTTCTTTCTATCGTTCTATCTCTGTCGAACTCACGCGCGCTCACACACCGGTTGTTATCGTGGCCACCGCGCCGTCCTCACCAGACGTTCACCTAAACTTGTCTAACTCCGTCTGTGTGTCCGGACCTCTGTCTCGCCTGTATCGCAGACCAATATGACGCATGCGTACTCATTGCGTGTTGATTTTAAAAACAACAGAGACACGATTACAGACACACGCACACATAGACATACGCACATACACACATAATTATCGAGTTTGTGTGTGTACAGTTGTTATTATTATTATTATTATTATTATTAGAAGAAGAATTATTATTGTTGTCACCGTTACAAGGATAAACAACACGCACAAATTACAATAAAACCAAAATCACCACAAATTCGAGAAACTTGACGACACACCAACACCAAAAATTACACACAAAAACGCTGTTATATCCAAAAAAATTACCCAAAATCCACCACAAAAACCAAGAATCAACCCGATGATAAACCAATAGAAAAATTACAAATAAATACAATTGTAGAAATCCGGAAAGTTGCGAAATCAATGTAGATGTGACAACACGGCATGAATTCGCTGGTGTTGCGGAAAGTCTAGCCGACTGATCCCCGCTAGTTCCGCCGCACCGCCGACACATCCACCAAATCAAATCACGTGACCGACCTTCCCGTCAAAATAGGCGACCCGATGATGAGACAACAACAGTAGAGTGGGGTGCGAGGGGGTGTATGCGGACATCTAGTGTCCTTGTATCTACTATTATTATTACTATTATCAATATTATAAAGGGTGAGTGGGATTCGATAACGGCAACTGTGGTTTAAAATATTAATAATAATAGTGGATCAAGTTGGTTGATTTTTTGTTTTCCGCATACCAGGGCCGGCTTGTTTTTTTTTTATATGTTCTCGTGTCTTCGTTATTACGAAAGAAAAAAGCAATGTGAGGTTTTCGACCTCTCGAAACTAATAAAGTGAACGGTGGTCTAATCTGGATAATGGTTGGACTAGGTTTGGTTATGGGGCTTGGTTCAGCGCCACTTTTGCTCTCTCTCACCTTGAGTCGATTCTGTGCCGAAAATTCACACATTGTAGAATTCGAAATTTGCGCCTCTTGCGACCAATGAGATTGCAAATATGGTCGGTCGTGATCTGACACGCGAATCTCATTGGTCTATTGTCGCGCGAATTTTGAATCCCTACAAATTACCAATAACACCGTAAAATTAGAAAATATTAATTAGACAAATTTGTGGGAACAACTATACAAAAAATTTAGATTAATTCTAGATAATATAATTAGAATTAATTTCAACAAAATTTGGAAATTTCTGATTCATAGTCATCTAGAACAAGGCTATTTAATAATGACATAGAAAAAAATCCAACACACACAAACACCGAATCGAATCAATTAACCATAAAATAAGATTGTTTTTTCGTTGATTATTTCGTACAAATTTGACCTAAATAATCCTATACGGACCAGCTTAACTCTATAGTTTTTCGACATTTCGCAATCTAATTTAAATTAACTCGATGATCCATAACAATCATTTATTAGCCGTTGCCGGATCTACCAAAAGTTCGGCAGACTCAGATACTTGTAAATTTCTCAAGAGATTATTAACAAATCGATAATTAATCTAATTTTACACAAATATTTTCTAATTTAATATTACTTTGGGGCTGTTTTATATAATTTGTATATTTTTGTTAGCAATTTTTATATTACTTCAGAATTTGACAAGTTGGCAACAGTGTCGCCAAACTGTCATCTGCCAGAATTTTTATCTGTCGGTGAAAAACACCTGTCAGGTGATTGTTTTAACATTTTATTTATTTAAATCGTGAAAAATGCATTAGAATTGTTTTAAAATAATTAAATCAACAATAATTTGATAAGAATTTATAAAATCCGGTATGTATGAATATTATCATTTTGTTTTTATCAAGACAGGAAACCTTAACTGTGAACATATTTTAATGTTTCAGTACAACTTAAAAGATGCCTATAAAACACGCTTTTTTGTCTATATTGATAATATTGTCGATCAATCAGGTACATTTATATCCGAATAACAAGAATTTACGTCCAATATGCCCGAAATTATACGAGAAAACATTCCGCGGATTTGTGCCTCAAGGTAATCTAACAGCAGGTGAGATTTCCGATTTAATCCAAATTAAATTCGAAATTTGCGATAATAAAATTGTTTATTTAAGGTATTTACAAGGATATAGACGGTGTGTCAACATTGAAAGATTGCGTGATTAAATGTTGTTTGAATGAGAAATGTAATGTTGCCTTTATGACCGATGATAAATGTTTCCATATTTCTTGTATTAGTAGCGAATTATGTTTGCCGATGTTGAATTTAAATCCGGAAACTAGTGACCATATTGTTATGGTGCTAGTTAGACCCGTGGATGATGAGGATAATTGGCAAGAGATTATCTCATCACAAGGTAGAAGTTTTAATTATACAGAGAGCCAAATGATTAGCCTATTAGACGTTTAAAGAGTTTTAATTGATAAAAGTTTCCGAAATTTGGTATACACCCGTTTTTCCATTTGAACTACATCTNATTTCTGGAAAATCTGGCATAAAGTACATAGTTTAAACTATTTGTGTTTCAAATTTGGATTATCTAGCAGCGATATCCTCAAACATATGAATTTTTCAATTAAACCCTACAAAATCAAAATTTTCTAAAAAAGTCGAAATTGCTGAAAAACTGTTAACTCTAGACCTTAGATCATGTTATCAAATTCCATTTCATTTTCATTATAGAAGCTAAATATGGAATAAAAAATATATCTATTTAAAATAAGAAATTAAGGTGCACTACCCCATACACTGGGGTTTGATAGAACAACAAAAATAATTTCAATTAGAACTTCTTAAACTTCTAATTGGCCAACCACTTGGCTCACTCTGTATTTTTCTATAATTACAATTATTGTACTCTTCTAGATTTATCAAATGAACATCTAGATCGTCAAGTTTATAATATATTGAATGATGATCGTAAATTTGATTTATATAAAGATTTATTAACGGATGAATCGACGTATAATTACGATATGGCTTGTAATGTTGGTATCGATACTATGTGTATGCAGAATGAGATTTGTGTACAGAATAATCCGAAATCTCGAGCTGGTTTGTATTTTATTCGATTTAAATTTAACTATCGATTGTAATTTTGACGAAAAATCGGCCTTTGAAAGGTGTTTGTTCGCATATAATCCGTCTTTTTATTGAAATTTTACAATTGATCAACTTAAATTCATTTCATTCCATTATCAGTATGAAATTGGGTCATTTAATTGTTACAAATTTATGGAAATTTCCTAGAAGGGCTTAATTAATTTGAGATAAATTCGTAAAATATCTAGCGTTGATATTTAGTTTTAATAATTCGTGTCAAGTCTAGCGTTAAAGTTTTTTTGCTTTAAAAAAAAAGTAATAAAAGATTAATCGTAAAGTTAACGAATAATTTGTAGGCCTTGATTAAATTTGTCTCGATTGCTTTTGTTTCAAGAACATTAACAATTTTATCGATGATTGGTTGTCTTTAATTTAGTTTGTTTTTATTCCAATATAAAAAATTATTGTTACTAGATTTTTTAACGTATTTTTTTTATAAGGTACATGTACTTGTAAAACTGGTTATTATCGTAATTCACAAGGTGATTGTATATTAACCGATATTAAAGATGGTATACGTCCAATCAATGATCTATTAAGTGAACGTATTATTGATATAACATCATCATCAACAACAACGAAATCAACAAATCATTCATTACCAGTAACACGTAAACATATAACAATTAATGTTGATAATGCTGAAGTGAAATTACCAAAAAATGATGTAACATTAATTGCTAATGTTATACCAGATGATCAGAATATTGATGAGAAATATCAATATGAATGGACTTCATTACAACAACCCGATGGTAGTACAGCGGTAAAACATCAAAACGGTGGCCGATTAGAATTAACAAAACTCTCAGAAGGATTATATACGTTTAAGGTAAATTAAAATTTCGGAAAAACTATCAAAGACTTCCTCTTCAATTTCACTATTATACAGAATGTACAACGCTTGTGAACGTAGGTCAGCTTCTTATTTCAACTTTGTAATCTGCATTACCGACAATCTTTTGACACAAGATATCGATAATGCAGATTATTTAGTTGAAACAAGAAACTGACATACGTTCGCAAAATCATAGGCTACTGCGAGCTTAAATAGCCTGTATTGGGGTGTAAACTAAATTTCGTAAATTTCCAACAATTACAACTTCTTATACTTTAAATAGACCATGATCTTGATTTACCCTGTATAATTTTATTATTAAAAAATTATTTAATAAACTTGTAGGTTACCGTATCGAATACATTTAGTTATGGTGAGACTTATGTGAATGTAACAGTATTACCACCATCACGTATAAATAAACCACCGAATATTATAATAATACCAGCAAATCAAACAATAAAATTACCAAATACAGCAGCTGTATTAGATGCATCATCAACAACAGATGATGATGGTATAATATCATGGCATTGGGAACTTGTACAAGGTCCATTAGGTTATCAACCAGAATTAAAAGATAGTTCAACATTACAATTAAACGATCTAACAAAACCTGGTAATTATACATTTAAATTAACAGTAACTGATACAGATAAAGCAACTAGTAGTAGTACAGCTAATGTTACTGTATTGAAATTTATCGATTATCCACCAGATGCTAATGCCGGTAAGTTATCAAANAATTAAAATAAGAAAGTAGCGTGCCCTACCGTGTACACCGGGGGTTGATAGAACAACGAAAATATTTTCCAAGTGTAGTACAGATGGAAAAACGGATGTATATCAAATTTCAGAAATTTTCATCAATTTGAACTTCTAATAGGCCAACCACTTGGCTCAGTCTTTTCTAAATTTATAAGAAATTTCCCGATTGCACTATTAGTTTTCCGGAAAATCGACAAAATTTGGAATTTGTAGACAAATACGAAAAAAACATCCTCTAATATGTCTTCCAATAACCCAAAATAACACCCGAATTTGGAAAAATAAAAAAACACCATTGCATAAACCTTGAAATCTTCCCTCAAATTCCGTCTCAATCATTCAAATCTATTGGAAAATAACTGAGAAATTTCGGATTAAATATTGCTTCTTTATTATTAATTTATTTCCAATTCAGGTGAGGATAAGATAATCTATTTACCACACAATAAAATAACATTAAACGGTAATTTAAGTACCGATGATCATGCTATTGTAACATGGGAATGGACGAAATCACCGGATGATGCCCAAAAGGCTGTCGATATGCAAGATACACGTACCCCTTATTTACAATTATCAAATTTAGAAGAGGGCATGTATACATTTACATTAAAAGTAACAGATAGTGCCAATCAAACTAGTACGGCGTTAGTTCATGTTTTTGTTAAACCACCAACAAATCGTCCACCAATCGCTAATGCCGGTTTAAATCAAACAATTAGTTTACCACAAACATGGATATTATTAGATGGTACAAATAGTACTGATGATAATAAAATTATCGATTATAAATGGGAACAAATTGAAGGACCATCAACGGTAATATTTAATAAATACAACACAAGTAAAACTAATGTAACCGGTTTAACTAAAGGTTTATACAATTTTAAATTGAGTGTTACCGATGATAATAATAATGTGGCTAGTGATAATGTTTATATTGTTGTCAATCAGAATATCAATCAAAAACCAAAAGCAAATGCTGGTGATGATTTCGAAATTGAATTACCAATAAATGCGGTCATTTTAAATGGGACCCAATCGAAAGATGATTGGGCGATTGTTAAATGGAAATGGACGCGTAATGATCAATCATTGGCTATCGGTAATATTGTCGAAACTACCGATAATAGTCCAATATTGATAATAACGGATGTAACAGTCGGCAAATATATTTTTAATTTGACTGTTTCCGACGAACAAGGCCTTAGCGATACGGATAGTGTTATTTTTATTGTTAAAAATGATCCGAAATTGTTTTATTTAATCGAAATGACTATCGATATTGACGCTAAACATTTAACCGAAATTGAATATAAAACCTTAATTGGTAAATTAACACTATTGATGAACGGTGGGGCTCAATTACAGGTGATTATTCTCTAACTGTACTGTTACTATAACAACTGTTAACTTACAGTGTTGTTATAGTAACGAATAAAGTTAATTTTTAATGAATTGGTGGAAATTTTAGATTCGCAATGTTAAACCGGAGGTCGGTTCCGGTAAAGCTATGATCACATTCTATGCGGAAACGTCCAATAATCAACCGATTAATGCAAATGAAGTTGTTCAACATTTACGTGAGAAACTCCATATTGATGCCAGTTTATTGGGTTTTACTATAACAAAATTACAAACAACAATCTGTCAGAATAATTGTAGTGGACATGGTGTTTGTAATGAACAAACAAGACAATGTGAATGTGAAGCTTTCTGGATGGCCGATTATTTTAGTTTATATTTTAAATTCGAACAAGATTCGAATTGTAGTTGGAGTATTTTATATGTTGTCTTAGGTGTTGTTTGTTTAATTTCTTTATTTATCGGTACAATGTGGGGTTTGGTTTATTTATGTTATACATGGTGTTCAAAAAGGAGAACAACAACGAAACCGACAACGTATAAATTGATTGAAGATACCGATGATCTACCACCATGTAAGTTAATTGAAATTTTGATTCTCCAGTAAACTATACGTAGTTGAAATTCCCGATTTTGATGATATACAGGGTGAACCACGAAGATGACCTATTACATGTACAAGAATTTCTATACTAAATTGACGAGGTACATCTGAACATTTTAACCGCCAATTGAATTTTTAACTCGCAATTTCTCGCTCGTCCTTGGGACTACGACAACCGCAAATAGATTTTTGAAAATGGCATTTCTTATAGCCCCTAACGGTTATTTCTGTTTTTCAAAATATTGATGCGAATTTGAATTATAGACGAAAATTTAACATGTTTTTTTCGTATTTTTGTAGTTTCTTATACAGGGTGATTCATAATGCGTCGCCATTTTATCAAAATTAATTTCCACTTGTTTCATTTCAATGACATTTGACGTTTGAATAACATTTCACAAGTCGTCAGTGGCGTACAACGTATTTTGTTCGTATTGTCGTATTGTATTTTTTTTTGTATTATTCGTTTTTGAAGGAAAAAAAATAAAAAACAATGTTCCTAGAACTAGTAAATTCTAAATACTTATTTGAAAATCGCAGGTTATGTTTAGATGGTTTACAGCATAGGTTTACAGTACGCCACTGGCCTTAATATGCGTCAGAATAAATGAAAAGCGGCAAAAATTTGTTCAAAAAAAACCTGTTGTAGCGTACAGAAGTTTTCTTAATTTCCCAGAAAATTAATAGTGGAATCGGCAAATTTCTTGAATATTTGAAAAGTATTTTTTATTTGCTATCGAACAGTACAAGAATTTTTGCAAAATAATCACAATTGATCAAGTTATAAGAGAAAATATTAGAAATTGTACAAAAATACGATAAAAACATGTTAGATTTTCATCTGTAATTCAAATTGGCATCAATATTTTGAAAAACGGAAATAATTGTTAGGGGCTGTAAGAAATGCTCTTTTCAAAAATCTATCTCCGGTTGTCGTAGTCCCAAGTTAAAAATTCACAGTCTCTCACATTTTCGCCGGTTAAAATGTTGAGATGAACCTGGTCCCTTTAAAGAAAAACATGACGAAAGAAAAGTCCCTAACTTGCACCAATTTAATCCGTTACAAATATAATTTTATAAATTTAGTTGGCATTGTAATTAAATTATCAAATGACCATAAAAGTATTGTTTTCGGTGACTGTTAGGGATTTTTAGTTTTTCTGCAATTTTTGATTTTGTTCTGTTTAATTAAAAAAATCATATCCTTGAAATGATTACCACTGGAAGATCAAAAATTTGAACTCAAATAGCCCAAAATACTGACTTTAGAACAAATTTTATTGAATTGAATTATCTTTCGGCGTTTAACTGAAATTTCGTTCCAATTTCAGCCAGTTTTCAAACCATCATAACTTTCTTATTTTAATTGTTTTTTTACGTGAGCCGACAGAGAAAACTATATCGACCGGTTCTAGCATTCTGTATACCTGTCTGATAGTTTTTCAGTTATTTAATATTTTCAGGTTCAACAAATTTTTCGCCTGAAAGAAAAAACTAAAACTTAGAAGGCTTAGCAAAATAACTCAATTCAATTGTTGATAAATAAATAATTGATTATTTTTAGATTTTTTTCAATGAAAAACGGAAAAAATTGATAATTAATTAAATAGAAATTAATTGCAATGTTTTTTATGTTGAATTTACTAAAATTGCCGAAAAAAACATGTAAAATATTCGATATTAACCTCAATTATGGCAGTTTATGTCATTTTACCAAGCCTTCTTTGTGTTTTTATTGGCGAATTATAAAGTCAAAGGCGACTGGATACTAGACAAACAAAGGAGAAAACTGAAACTGAAAATTTTAAATAACTGAAAAATTATTGGAAATAATTATAGAGAATATTCAATTCCAACTTAACTTTGGAAGTTTATTTAATTCTATAAAATATGGTAGAAAGTACAATATTTATTCAATTAGAATTCCCAATTTTAATCATAACTCATTTTACAGGGGGTAATTTAAACCCCATTTCTTCCCTTAAACACCCCAATTTAAAATTTCGTAGAGTATGTACCGAAAATCGTCAAAATCGGGTCGTTTATTTGTTGGTTTTGTTTGAATTTCCGCCCAATTGGCAACTTTCCAGATTCACGTAAAGCGAATTTATCGGACAGCGATACAGATTCGGATGTTGTGTTTGAATCGCGCTCAAAAGGCCGATTCTCCGATACTAGAACGAATCATAAGAATGGCCGGAATGGTTTCATTAAAAACGGACGTAGAATTAAAACGTAGGTAATGATTATAATTAGTATTTTTTTTTAATTAAAAATTCCAAATTTTAAAAGTATTGTTTTCCCTGTGCCTAAATGTATATGTCGATGGCAAAAAAAATTATAAATGTTGTAATTTGTAAAAGAAAACCAAACAATTTAGACTGTGTATAAGTTAATTTCAGTGTTACCATTTGGGGTGGTGGTTGGAAATTGTTTTAATTATTATTTTTTAATTATAAATGTGTTTTTTTAGTAAATTCATTTGAACAAGGTATTGAAACTAGTCTGGCACGTATTGCAGTATTTTTGTGATGTAATTTTATTAAAATCAAGTTTAATTTTTTTAATTGTGGAATAAACAATGAAATCTAAATGAAGAATTGAAGAATATTTTAACTTTTCCTATCCAACTTTATCCCTAATAATTGAGTGAAATTTCTAGTATTGGAGGCTAATTTCTTGAAGGTTATCGCGACTATAAAGACGTTTTAAATCGTTAGATAACAATCAAATTCGTCCAAAATAAACCAGTCTACGAAATTTCGAGATTTCCAAGACTTTACTTGTGAAACTGGTTCAATTACGCATAGGACAATTGAAGGCCTATGATGAAACGTTAAAATTACATTTTGTCTACTAGAATACAGAAAAAAAGTCAGTTATTATCAAGATACGCCCGAATATGGATACGATTGTAATAAAAAATCTAGGATCCGAGTTAATTCCGAGTCAAATCAATACTACATCGATTCTTTTGACGATTATCGCGAGTTTTCTATTGGGCTTTCTAGTGAAATATCTATGGAATCGGCGATTTTTGTATTTATCTTCGTGGAAAATCCACGGCCCGTCGCCAGCTTGGCCCATTATCGGTAACGCCTTCTATTTCACCGGCGGTACAGATTGTAAGTAAATCGATTCAAACCAGATATTCCGCATCTAATCTAAACTTAAAACAGTTATTTTGGACAATATTATCCTGTTAGCGAGACGATTTCGGTCGCCGTTACGCATCTGGTTGGGCCATCGTCTATTCTTCGGTATCACCCAACCGAAAGATCTGGAAATTGTGTTGAATCGTTCATTGCACAAAGAACGTTTGTATGAATTCGCTAGGCCGGTCGTGGGCACTGGCGTTTTTACAGCACCGGTGGACCAATGGAAACGCCATAGGAAAGTGATCTTGCAGACGTTCGGCCAGAAGATTTTGAACAGTTTCGTGGAGATTTTCGCCGAACAATCGAATATTTTAGTTGAAAAATTACAGAAATTTAGCGGTAAAGGGTATTTCGATGTGTTCCCGCTAGTTAGCCGGTGTGCTTTGGATATAATTTGCGGTAATTTTATCATTGCCATTCGAAAAATTTTGTAAAATTGGTGGTTTTAGAGACGGCATTAGGGAAGAAAGTTCGAGCTCAATCGCAGGAGTCAGATTATGTTAAATGGATGGGGAGGTATTCTTAATGGGTTGTAATCGTTTGAATTTTAATATAATTTTTTTAGGGCCATGGAAATTGTGTATATTCGCATGTTCCGATTGTGGCTCCATTTGGATTTCTTTTGGAATTTATCGCCTCTTTCGAAGGAATTGGATGAGCTTTCCCAGGGAATCCGAAATTTTATGTTAAAAGTAAGTGCATATACAGCGTGTCGAATTGATGAGTACTTTGAGTAATATTTTGAAGATCTAAGTTTATTTTGCCGAAATTTGGTAGCCCATTGGGAAATTGCCAAAAGATTCGTTTTAGAAAATTTTGCGTCTTTTTGCAGCGAAGTTAAACACGCTAAATGACCGAAGAATGCCCCTTTTATCAACGTTCCAGAATAAAAAAGAGGAAAACGAAAAAATCAACATTCGGAGCTTTATTTTGTGTTAACTCATTTTTGAGAATCGCGACATGGTCAGAAAGTATCGGGTCTTTTTTAGTTACGCGGCTTAAATTTTGCTTAAATGATCTTCAGAGAATCCTCATTAAGTGAAACAGTCTGTAGAAATCATCTCTTATTTTCGATAATATTAATTTTTAGATAATTGAAGAAAAGAAACTGGAATATCGCCGAAATAAATCTTTAAATATCGGTGAATTCGGTGAAATTTCCGACAATAGAAAAGTCTTTCTCGATTATTTAATCGAACTGTCTGAAGAAGGCGAAAATTGGAACAATAATGAAATTTTGGATGAAGCTATGACTCTACTAGTAGCAGGCAGCGATTCAACTTCAACAATGGATTGTTTTGCTCTAATAATGCTAGCAATGCATCAGGATATTCAAGAGAAAGTCCATCAAGAACTAGAAATAATCTTCAATGATGAGCCTAAACGAAATATAACGTCAGCTGACCTTCCAAAGATGGTCTATTTAGAACGAGTTATTAAAGAAACTTTACGTTTATTCCCAGTAGGTCCGGTTATCGTTCGTGCACTCTACGAAGACATAAAATTAGACTCTTGTACTCTACCAAAGAATGGCTCGTGCGTTTTAGGCATAATCCATACGCATCGCGATCCAGAATTATGGCCCGATCCTCTTAAATTCGATCCGGATCGTTTCCTACCGGAAGAAATATCAAAACGCCATCCCTATTCGTATATTCCATTCAGTGCCGGGCCTAGAAATTGTATCGGTCCTAAATATGCAATGATGGCAATGAAAACTGTAATTGCATCAATTTTACGTCGTTTTAGAATTACAGCAACTGATTATGAACGAGTTGAAGATATCAAAGTGAAGGCTGATTTGATAATAAAAGCAGTCGGTGGTTATAAAATAGCATTGGTGGAGCGATATGATGATGGTGTTTAACTGCAACAGTTTGTTTTTATGTTGAAGACGACCTTCCTTGAACTAGAGTAGTAATAAAGTTGTTTAATAGGCGTTTTTTTGTAATTCTGTTTTTTTTAAGTGAAAGTTGACGTCAATTGTGCTTTTTAGAATTTACAATTTTCGTCATATTTTTAGCTGGAATTGAATTTGGACTTAGGGTTCTATTCTAGGTAGAATACCCAAAGTATATTATTTGATGAGCGACTTTAAAAATTTTTCAAGAATTCACCTAACAATTCTTGGCGATAATTTACTGAAATTTGAACGCTGTAGCTTATTGACATATTGGTAAAAAGGCTCTCTTCATTTTAAAAACGGAGTTCTTAAAATAAATATTTAAATTTTCGACCAAAACGATCTAGCGTGTTTTTCTGGTGACTTCTTCTGCCTCAACCCTCTTATTGTTAGTTTAAAATATAACACTGTCTAATTCCTATCTTCAAATTTCTAATTTCTCTATATGAATTTTGAAATATAACATTTTTTTCTAATACAACAAGTATTCAAAAAAAAATTATAAAGGTGTAAATATTGATATGAAAATCGTCCGGAAAGCTTTCATGAAAGCTTTAAATTCACCTATCAACTTGAAATATTTTAAGAATACGAATTTTATAATTAATTATAACTATGAAATTCCAAGTTTTTGTTCTTTTTCTACAAAAAAAAAATATTAATATGCAAATAATATATTTTTCCTTAAATTCAAATTTTATTATATTTACACCATACCGGTTTCGACCTAAAAGGTCATCATCAGTGGTTTAGTCAAATTTTGTGAAACGAATTAAAATATACAATTTTTATCAATGTTAAAATCCACTGATGATGACCTTTTAGGTCGAAACCGGTATGGTGTACATATAATAAAATTTGAATTTAAGGAAGAATATATTATTTGCATATTAATAACACATAACCTTAATGGAGTTCCAACAAATTTATATAAAAAAAAAATACTTCAGTGTGCCGAACATTCGTTTGTCTCAGAAATAAAACGTGCTTATTTGTATTATTACTTGCTATAAATAATATACAAAATTATAGATACAAAGTATATCGTTACCCCCTAAACATAATTTTTCGAAAAAATCCAAAAACAGGTCCTTCCACTTTTTCGTCTTCTTTCGAATGACATTAGTTTCGTCAAAATCGGCTGAATAGTTTTTGAATTATAGCAATTTTCTTATTTTGAACCCTTATAACTCCCACCCAAATTAACATTTAGATATGCAAACAATGGGCTACATTATTTTTCACCCTGAGAATAATGCCGTTTGCCCCGTTTGAGCCTAAACTTTGAGTGACGATTTCACCCCTAGATATATTTTTCTGTCGATAAAAAAACATGCATCTCTTAGAATTCAATGGAGAATAACATATCCAAATTTCATTAAAATCGGAGGGGGACACCTGGGAATGTTTCCTCGTTAGTTTAAAACAGCACTGTCTAATTCCTATCTTCAAATTTCTAATTTCTCCATATGAATTTTGAAGTAAACAATTTTCCTAATACAACAAGAATTCAAAAAAAAAAATTGATAAAGGTGTAAATATTGATATGAAAATCGTCCGGAAAGCTTTCATGAAAGCTACCTAGCAACTTGAAATATTTTAAGAATACGAATTTTTAATTAATTAGAACAATGAAATTCCAAGTTTTTGTTCTTTTTCAACAAAAAAAAATACTGTGCCAAACATTCGTTTGTCTCAGAAATAAAACATGCTTATTTGTATTATTAATCGATATAACTAATAGTATACAAAATTATAGATCCAAAGTATATCGTTTAACCTTCATTACTAATTAATTAAAAGTACTAATTAGACAAGAAAACAACCCCAAGTGTCTCTATAGGATTTGCTTCCCTTTGTCACAGTCTAGGATAAATTAACTCAAAGTATTGTATGAGTTATAGAATTTTTTGAGTTTATTTGGGATTCGAGCCATGTTTAGCGTCCATTTTTCTTCGACAAAATTATTATTATTATTACTATTTATGGACGTGAGTAATGAACGAGAACAAAGTCAAAGGGACACAATTAATACCATAGTGGTGTTAGTAACTGATACGTTTTTAGAACAAAGTAAGTAGTTACTTACTTTAATTAGTTAATTATAAATTAATTAAGTTATTGCTCGGTTATTTTTAAATATGTAATTAACATATTTAATTATTTATTTGTTACAGATGCCTTTGACGAGACTATATAAAGTTAAAGAATTTCCGTTTAGAAGACAGAATTCAGTCTAAACATGGATACGTTTGTCATAAGAACACTCCCAAGTCAATCTAACATTACCACAATTCTCTTATTATTAATTACAGTAATTTCGTTCGGTTTTTTATTGAAATACTTATGGGAACGACGGTTTTTATGTTATTGTTCGTGGAAAATGCCTGGCCCGTCGCCAGCTTGGCCTCTTATTGGTAACGCTCTCTACTTCATCGGCGATCCAAATGGTGAGTAACCCGAATTATAAATTACCTGTCTGATTTTGCCCTCCAATAGACATTGTGGACAAGTTTATCGTACTAG
>JACDRP010000457.1:3995-45541 GCA_013841185.1 Hycleus phaleratus | reverse complement strand
TGGAAAATCCAAGTGAAACGTGTCAATTTTACAGTAAATATCAACTTTATTGATCTGAGAATTTGTTTTGTTGAATTTTAAACAATTGTCTTTCGAAATTTCTAGGCTAAATCGCCGGAACTTCATTGAAGACAAAATTGGAAAAAACACAACGATTTCGAAATGGTAACACGTTTAAAGGAGAATCGTTTGATAGTTAACAAAGTCTCCTATCGAATGGTATCAAATTCATGGGAAAATGTTGAAAATTATGGAAATTATTGAGAAAATTGTTTGGCTATACCGATGGTTGAAGTTCAACATTGAATAATAAGTTGTATTGAAGAATTTCCCCATTCTAATGGCAATCATCGTAAAATTTGATAAGTTTCCTTTAAAATGGTATAAAATTTTAAAAAATTTATTGGAAATTGTAGGAATTATTAACAATTTCGATCTCTTAGGTCGCAGCTGTTCAGTGGATTTTATGGAATTGTAAGTGCAATTTGATATTTTTCCCATGTCTAATCGTAACTTAATCGTAGATATCATTTGACAATGTTGATTATTCGCTTTGGCGGTAATTTTAAATGTAAATGCACCATGTTTGAGGGTAGTCTTTATTAAAATTCCGATTAATTTCTATAAATTAAAACAAGGTAGCAATATACAAGTGTATATATCAACGAGAAATAAATTAAACTAAAAGTGTTTGTGTTGGCTTCTTTCCCGGCCAAGCCTCTTTCGCATACTTCTTCTTTTTCGGTTCAACAGATTCATTATTTTGTATTTGCTGCGGTACAAACGCTGTATTCGATACTGAATTAATATTTGTTTGATTGAAATTCTGTCCAATATCAACATCTGGTGCTGGATTTGGTAAAACTAAACCTAAACGTGAACTTGACAAACTATAAATACTCATATTTGTTGAATTTGTATGACTTTCCGGTGGTAAATCATTATATAAATCGGTTGGTGTTGTTGATGATTGTGGTGATATTGTTGGTGTTGTTGGTGTTATTGCTGATGTTGGTATTATTGTTGATTTTGGTAATTTAAAATCAGTAATACCAATTGTTTCAGCTGCAAATTTTGCACGTTTCTGTGATGATGGTACAATTGTTGTTTGTATTAAATTCCTAAAACGACCAATACTTGGATCCACATCTTCTGGATTGATAATTTCCTCTTCATCATTAAATGAGACAACGTGCCGTTTACGTTTACGATTAACATTACGTTTTTCTGTATCATCAGTTATACCCAACATAGATATTCGACGATTGTGTGCCGTATTAAATTCCGTTAAATTCTAAAAATTGCCAAAATTAAATTCAAAGTGTTATAAGAAATTAAAAAAGAATTACATCCAATTCAGTTTCTGTTTCTGGTAAACCTAATAGTCCACCTTCATTCTCCTCACCAGCTTTCTCAATTTCATCAATGATCGGTCGGATGCCAGTTTGTGGCCGTTCACGTATTATATAATTTCTGGTCGATGCTCCAAAATGAAAACTAGAATCAATAGGCAATTGAGTTGGTTTATATGCTTCAAGTCTTAATGTTCCTATGAAGGTGCCGTGGGCTAAAAGCGATCAATGTTTAACACAAATTCCAACTTAATTATATTCGTTGATTATTTTTTTTATAATAAAAAATACATTAAACAATAAACGATTTAATTATTTTGAAATTAACAATACTTACTGCTGCCTAAATCAACAAGAAAAGCCCGATTCAAATGTTTATGCCACACTAGAGCCGCATGTACTCGTGAACAAGACGCATGATCTATGCAGAAATCGTTCATTTGTGCATTACGACCGAACAAATAGCATTTCTTCTCATCGATCATCAATTTTTGTATCAATTTATCGCCTTTTAAAACGTCCAAATGGAGACCAACTGGAGGCTTTCCAGCCCTACACAATCCAAACAAAACAACATATCGACCGTGGAAAAATTATATACGTAACAAATTCTAAATTATTTCTAATTAATAATAAAACTCACCAATTTGGTACTTCATAATGATTTGCCATCTAAAATAGCAGATTTGTTTGGAAAATTTTACCAAACTTTTTAGGTTAACCAAACTGACAGGTTGACCCAAAACAACGTTGACAGATTGAACCAATTTTCAGCAAATGTGCAGATACATTAAACAATTGTTATTTTTGTCATTTTCCACTATTATAAATATACATACATAATGTACAATTACTGCGGCTTATATTAGAATTTGAATAATTGATACGAGTTATAATTTTATTTAGTTAATTGTAACCAGATAATTAATTTTAAAGTAGTGGATTCGGCAACGTTGCATCTGTCAAATTTTGTGATGTAACCTAAATTTTTTTCACTAATATTTATTTTCGTCTGGAATTATCGATTTTTCTCTAAAACGAAAATGACAACAACTTTGAAAATATTCACGTTAAGCCGTTCATGTAATTATTTAAAACAATTACTCGATTTACAATAAAAATTAAAACTAACATAACCTCAATTTTTGGCCAGGTCGTCGGAAATTTCTACACCCCAGTCTACAAATCGTCGGTAAACGTTACGAAAGTACAACAAATCAACCAGTCAAAGGCAAATATATTTTCGTCAATGACAAAGAGCCTGGAATGAGTGCTGGTGAAATTTCCGGTAATTTATCAATAATATAACTATTTTGTTTTAATTGTATTCTAAATAACTTGTAGATCGGGCCGCTCAGACGGTCTTTTTGACGGAACTATTCCGCGGATTCGCCGTAACTTTGGCGCATATCTTCAAAGAACCGGCCACAATCAATTATCCGTTCGAAAAGGGCCCGTTAAGTCCACGTTTTCGTGGCGAGCACGCTCTCCGCCGATATCCGTCCGGCGAGGAGCGTTGTATTGCTTGTAAATTGTGCGAGGCAATCTGTCCGGCACAGGCGATCACGATTGAAGCGGAAGAACGGGCGGATGGATCTAGGCGGACGACACGTTACGATATCGATATGACGAAGTGCATCTATTGCGGTTTCTGTCAGGAGGCCTGTCCGGTGGATGCGATCGTTGAAGGGCCCAATTTCGAATTCTCAACGGAGACGCACGAGGAATTGTTGTACAATAAAGAGAAATTGTTGAGCAATGGTGATAAATGGGAGTCAGAAATTGCTGCCAATATACACGCTGATCATTTGTATCGTTGAATAGTTTGAATTAAATATTGTTAGCATCAAAATACATAGATTAAAGTCAATAAAAATGTAAAGAATGCTTTGTTAATCATTCTCCTAACAACATTTTTGTTCAAGCTACGATATACTGAATTAATAAAATTTCGAAACTTATCGAATATTTAAACGTATAGACAGGCAACCAGTAATACATCCCCGAAAGATAACCTCAATATTTCAGCCAACGATTACTAGATTTTCTTTGGATTATTTTGAATTTCAACCGCCGAAAGGAAATTAAAGAAAAATGCGAATAAGTAACATGACTTTAGTGAAAATCGGTGCAATCGGAGGCATTATAACAGTCTCAATGGGGCTGGCTTTACGTAAAAAAATCAACAACGACATTAAACAAACCGATTATTTTAAAGAGGCATTGGACACAGTACGAACAAATCGTGGGGCTGTTTATCTATTGGGCGAACCGATCCGCGATGGTACTATCGATGTGGGTAACTCCGAGGAGAATTTCACAGAAATCGATACAGCCCAATATAAAGTACCAGTAAATGGTAGTAAACGGAAAGGAATTTTGTACTTTTGGGCAAAGAAAATTGATGATAATAACGATAAATGGAGTGTTAATAGAATCGAATTACAATTGGATAATGAACCAAATCGGCGATTGTTGATTAAAAATGACCAATAAAGCTTTATTTAAAATATACAAATAAAGACTGTCTTTCGATAAAAAAAAGTATCACCAGAAGTTCACAGATAGAACACCGTTGGGTCTCTCAAATTTACCAGAAGTTTCGTAATTTTGTAGTAGTACTTCTAGACGTGTTACCGGACCACCCGTATCCAATTTCTTCAATTCGGACAGAAATCTCACTTTGATAATCTTCAATAATTTATTAAAACACCGCCCGTAGACATTCTCCATTTCGAAACCGATCGTTTCCAAGAAAATATGCAGAATTGTGGCTGTCACATCCAATTGTGGTGGTAATTTTAAGACTGACACTAAATAAATCCAAGCATTCTTTATGTTAAACGGACTCCTCTCTTGGCTTTTCTTCGGTTTACTTATCATCATAGCGAAATATAAACGTAAAATTCCAGTTAAACGTTTCAAGAATTTATCTTGTTTCTCGATTTGATCGTTAACGTATTGATAGCCAAGACTCTCGTAATATTCTTGATCGGTTTGTTGTTCAGTTTTCGGTAAATAATACGGAATTAAATAGGGACATTTCTGATAGAAATGCGCTAATAATAATTGACCAAAATCGGGGAAATCGTTCCATAATGATAGGATTATTGTTGAATAAGTGTATGCCGCTTCTGGATTACTCGAAATCATTAAATCACCTTGTAGAACGAACTTTCTCGCTAATAAATCCATACAGAATTGTATACCTTGTGGATGTTTCGATGCATTAATTTGTCGATCGGCTACAATCACATTTTTACCCGATAATAAATTCGATAATTTCAAATATTTGTCGTTTAAATGTTCCGAATTCACTGCCGATATTGCATTCACTGGTATATTTATAGCTTTCTTACAATCGAAACGGAATTGTTTTAAATTATCGTCATTTAATAATTGTTGAAATGATGCTGTATGTTTCTCGTAAAATTGCCAAATTTCATTGTAACGATTCAAATTAAATTCACTAACGAATTGATTCTCTAAAATTCGTAAATTGTCGACTTGCTCTTGTTGTTGTTTTTTCAATTCTTCAGTCATTTTCTTCTCATTCACCTTATTGATGGCATCATTAAAATGGTCCTGTAACGATTTCAATTGACATAAAATATCACTAGATTTGCTAACATCGTTTTCAACAACTTTTCCACTCTTACAACGATTCAAAATTTCATCGAAACTATTCGGTAGAGCACGCAACAATTTCATCTCATCTAAACTCAATTCTTTAACATCTTCAATGTATTTACACGAATTAATTATTGTGACAATCTCTTGATAGATTTGCCGGAAATTCATGTAATATTTCTTAATATTCTCAATCGAATTCTCGATCATCTTCTGTCGTTCTTTCTTCTCTTGTAACTGTTGTTCAATCTGCAATTTCCGTTGCGATATCTCTTGATAATGTTTCGATAATTCATTATTGTAATCGCGTTTATTCGTTTCATCGATCTGTGTTGCCTCCAATATGAATTGTTCCTGTTGGTGGAAATTCTCAATGAAATTCTGTTGTTGTACCAACCATTCGTTCGATTCTTGGGATTTTGTGAAATTCTCAAATTTACTAACGTGTTGTTTGATTGCTTTCTCTACTTGTTCTTGTCGTTGATTCTCCAATTGTTGTTCGATCTGTTGTAACGGTAATTTATAGTTGTTTTCATACGAAATAATCGCACTATTCGTTTCTCGATCGGTCTTCAATTCATCATTGCACAGGCTTTGAATGGTTTGTTGGCTTTTTGGTGAATTTAAAATACTATTAGGACCTAATGTTACATTATGTACACTGTTTATCACTTGATTTACTTTATTAAAAGCGGAAATTTTTATATTATCGAACCCTTCACAAAGCTCGTCCATTATTTTGACATGACAGATTTTTAAACAACATAACCTCAAAAAACTAAACTATATCACAATCTCACACGCTTTTTCGGAGAAAATTCGCTAATTATAACGTTCTAAATTTTTAATAAACCACTGAAGCATTAAAATTGATACTTTAGATTTTTTTTAGTAATTATAGAGTAAATTTATTTGGTAGGTGGGCTACATTTAGAGTCATTATAACCTACAAATTGACAGTTGTCTAACTGTCATATGGTTTTCAAATACAGATTAATGTTGTCAGAACTCGATGATTTTCCTTAAATCTCCTGATTTAATTTGTTTCAATTAGCTCGATATCGTTAAAAATTGTATTCTTCCAAATTGTCATAATTATGGTTATTTAAAGTTGTATTATTCTATTGCTTGAAGATAGTTTGTGGAAAAACATTAGAAAATTGTTAGAAACAATTTGGCAAGACTGTATTGTGTGTTATTCGCCATGTTTCTTCGTAAAAAGTGATGAGAAAGGTGAGTAAACACGTATCGTTTTCTCGAAAACAACTACTCGTCTTATGTTTTGCTATTATTAGGATCGCAGCAAACTTGAATGATAAGCCCAATTCAAATTGATAAGATTAATTTGAACCGATAAGGCGTTCTATTGTCTTATGTATATTTATAAATGTTGTTTTTATTTCAGATGGCTCGATTATCGAGTGTTCAATGGGAATGTTTGATAAAATTCATGCGGAATCACGTAAAATTCGCTCGAGGCTTATATGAGGGCCATTCTGGTAAAAAGAACCAAAGGAATCTCTGGGAGGAATTGACGAATCAATTAAATAATTTAGGACATGGTACAAAATCGGTGAAACAATGGCAGAAAGTAATAATCGATCTTTAATTATTGTTAAATGTAAACCGACAATTTTCACAGACATGGGCTGATATAAAGTACAATATAAAGAAGAAATACGTTCTAGCTAAGAAGGAATTAGAGAGTGTCGGTGGTGGTCATCCAACACTATCCGTTTTCAATCATTGGGAACGAAAAGTGATCCACATTTTGGGGCGATCATTCCAAGACGGTGACGAAAACGATAATTATACGGTAATATTCCAAATTTAAATCGATATAAATTCTGATATCAACCTATTTTAGGTATCAACATCTAAAGAAGCAGCCTTGGTTTTTGATTCGAAAGTTCTAGAACACATCCCCGAATTATTACCGACATCTTCCAAAAAATTCAACAAAAAAGAGATACCCATCATCTCTATTAATGTAACTATTCAATCGAATTGATCAAATTTCAATAAATTCTATTGGTAACTTTACAGGATATGTTAAATTGTAGTAGTACCAATGTAAAGGAAGTACCGCAAGTAAGATTCTTTGAGTTCTCGATACAAACCTGATTGAATTTTTCATTTGATTGATACCAATGTAATGATTTTTTAGCATGTTTTAGACCATTCTTACACACCAGCAACGACGAATAATAAACGAAAACGTAGCGAATCTTCGCCGGACGGTAAAGAACTAATTCAAGAACGTACCGAATTATTGAAAGACATACGAGATTCAATGGCAGATATGGCAATCTCTCTGAGAGGCATTTTTACAGAAATGAAGGACATTAAACAGCTCTTATTGGAGAAAAAATGAATATCAATTGATGTAAATTGTTGTAATAGTACTGATAATAAAGCTTCGAAATGAAAACTAGAAAAAGAAACGGAATTTTTATAGAAATCAGATATTTTAATAATTTAACAGGAAATTAACGGTTCGATGTCTTGTTTACAAGCGATTTGTATTTTGGAGTGAAATAAATTAGAAAATATTATTTTAAATGAGTGAAATTATTTTTATTGGTATTTGGAACGAACCTCGGCTCTTAGTTTGGAGCAAACCTTATAATACAAGATAGTTTGAATCGTGCTCGAACATGGCTCGAATGCTCGAAGGCCAGCTCGAACGGTTCGTCACGATCAAATTTGACATTCAAAATTCTAACCTCAATCATCTCGAATTTTCCCCGATCCAAATTACGTACGAATTTGCTTCAATTTAAACAAAATTAAATTAATTTCAATCGAATTTCCAGTTGTACGATAGAATGGAATCTTTAAATCCGGAGAACGTTTTGAATTTCATCAGTTTGGTCAACAATTTGAAGCACAGTTCGCGTCGCGGATGGGCCCTATTGAATGTTGAAAATCACGAACAAATCGCCAGCCACATGTATTCAATGGCAATGATGACATTCCTATTGGGCAACAATTCCAATTTAGATCGTTTCAAATGTTTACAATTAGCTTTAGTACATGATCTGGCTGAATCGATAGTTGGCGATATAACACCGCATGATAATATCACCGAAGAAAAGAAACACCAAATGGAGGATGAGGCGATGAAACAGATTGCCACGAATTTAGGTAATGAAATCGGCGGTTTCATCTACAAATTGTACAAAGAATACGAAGCTAAAGAGACACCGGAAGCTGTATTTGTTAAAGATTTGGGTAATTGTCGATATCTTTGCTAATTAAGTTGTTTGAAATTGTTTGATTTTTGTAGATCGTTTCGATATGCTGTACACGGCGACTTATTACGAAGAACGCGATAATACGCCGAATAAAATGCAGGAATTCTTCACGTCTACTGAAGGTAAATTCAACAATAATTTCATACGGAAACTAGTCAGTTATTTGCAAAAGAAACGCAACAGTATTGTCGCTAAAGAACCGAATAATTCCAATACTAATGGTACTTTGTAAAAATAAAAACCAACAACCATTCGATACGAATTGAAATTTATTTATTAATACATGGCATATTATCTTCGGGTGTAATGTACGGCATATTATCGGCTCTCGATTGCATTGTAATGCCTCGTTTGCACGGTTTAACTACCGGATAATAGGCTGCCGGGCCGGGCGATAGTCCTTTCGGTTTAACGCCGGTCAATTGTTGGCGCATTGAATATTTCGGTTGGCGATACTTGTACATATCCAATATGGCAGCATCGTAACGGGCCGGTCCTGGGGAACGTTCTAATTCTCTCAAATGATGCCGGTAGCGCCTAAAATTCAAGAAAACCATCAATTATCGGTGTTAAATTAATAATGGTTTTGTTTAACGGACATGCTATAACAAGGACCGGAGATTTTATCCGGAATTTTACAACCAAGCGATAATGGTGCCGGATATTGGTTAGGACCTGGCGTTAAGAACGGTTTTAACGGCGCTTTCCGGCTGACTAGGTGGTAAGCCGGCGGCCGGGGGCCTGTACGGTAAGTGTAATAATACGGTCCGGGCGTTTCAAATGGTTCTGTAAATGGTATTTTTTGTTAATTTTCGAATTATTTGGATGATTCGAAATTACTTAATGGTATCGGGCGTGATTTAATCGTGTACGCCGGTTTGTTGCCTTTTCCATATTCGTTAAGACCGGCTAAATCATATTTAGGTCCAGGACTTATAGCTTTACTTATCAGTTTTGTACGTAAACCAAACGAATATTGTGGATTTCGATATTTGCTAATGTCATGATTTGGATAACCAGTTAATGGTGGTAGCATATACTTTCCAGCTCCAGGTCCTTAAAAATTAACGAATTTAATAGAATTTATAATTTTTTCAATCAATTATCATCACCAAAAGTAACTCTAGGCATTTTTATAATACTAAAATTTTGATAAACGTTCGGCCGAAATTAAAATAAAAAAAATGACAAATGAATATGAATAAATAACGAAAAATCATCTTTTGTTTTGCTCATAGATTGCTTTAGAAAAATTTATTAAATTATCAAAAAAAAAGCATTACACACGGATATAGAAAAATTGTTAAATTGTTAAATTATTAAATTTTAGTCGATTAATCCTCTTGTAAAAACCCCGAAGTTAATTTGCCGCCTTTCCCAGTCCATTCCTCTTTCAAATCAACACTACAATCCAAATCTCTTAATGCCGCTTTCGTATCGTACTCGAATTCTTTGAAATTCCTCAAATTTTGTTTCAATAACGCCTCAACGCCCAATTCCAAGAAATGTTCGTTTTGATAACGGCTCCTTGAAACCATATTACGAATCGCCCAACTTGCCGTTTTCTTTAAAACAAAAAAAAACACAATTAATTCTCAATATAAATAGATAAAATTCAACAATACTTGAACGATTTTCTCGTTAGGGTGCAATTTCATGATATCAACGATAATATCGGGAAATGAAGCATCGAATAATGCTTTACTATTCTCCGGATTACGGAGGGTTAAAGCTGAAATACAACCGAGACCTGCCGCGGCTGTTTGTGCGTTTCTCTACAAAAATCGAGTAGTTTCAACAAATAAAATCCTCCAATTTACGATAATTATACCTTGTGGGCTTCTAACGAATTCGCTATAATCGGTGCAAATCCTTTTTTAATGATATTCCGTTTCGATACATCATTCCCGCTTAAAGCTTTCAATAATTTGAAACATTGCCGATTGATTTTCTCATTTTGAATAAAATCACGCATAATATCGTGAAGAAAATCTAAAATACCAGCATCTTCAATTTGTTTACAAAATTCCGCCCGAACTAACAATGCTGATAATGTTAATAACAATTCATTAATTAATATTTCATCACTTTTAAAGCCTATAATTGAACAAATTAATCGAATTTCATCAAAAATTATTGTAAATTAATTACGATTTAGAAATAGTGTGATTGTTTCTAAAGTTTCTGTAGCAATAATACGGGCGTGTTCATGGGCCCGTCCGAATTCCACACGTACATCATCATCTAAAATTAACACCCTTAAAACACCCAAAATTTCCTTTAAATTCTCCCCAATTGTTTCATCGTTTAATAATTCGTTTAAATTGTTAATTATGTTCGATTGAATGAATTGTTGTCGATTCATTTCGTGCATAATACAACATTCACGACACCATCTCAAATACAATTTCTGTACGTCTTTATCGATATTTTTCGATAAATTTGCTAAAATAATCGAACGACCACGTTCTTCTAATAAATCCGGTTGTTTCGTTTTCAACGAAATCATTGTTTTTAAAGCTGTTAATTTTATATCTTTAGTATCGTATTTTAATAAAATCTCCAAGATTGCATCATAAGCACCATGTTTACCTTCAACACAACATTAATTGAAAAATAATAATTAAAGTTGATTGAGAGAATACCAGCAACAATTCTATTATCGATGCCTTGATCCAATTCCTGTTTCAATAGAGTTAGAATTTCTAAAATTGTCGCCTCATCCGATTGATTTACTAATCTCTCAACATAATTACGAATATTATCGGGATTTATAAGCAACGATCGTGTATTAATGTTGGTTAAATCGACACCCTGTAAATGATTCCAATTAATTAAAATTCCAATCGATTCTGATAATTACTTGTAATTTAAATTGATTGATAGCTTCATTAACGGCCTCATCGGGTGATAAGCCAAGATCGTTGATATTCTCTTGGACTGCTTCATCGAAAGTTTGTTGAGTTATCGTCAATACCATATTTGGTGATTATTCAGCTGTTTAAAAAAATCACGAAATCTACAACAAAACTTACAAATTCTCCAAAATTATCAATCGAAATTAATTGATACAAGTGTAAATTGTTTGTTTCAATTCGATTTAATTGAGAAATTAGCAAAAATTGGAGGAATAAAAAAAACTTAGGCACCGGTGAGATGACGGAGTGGTTGTCAAAATTTGACAGCGTTTTAAATTTAGCGCCCCACTAGTACCAATAGGAGATAATTAAAGTTCCAAATATTTTTGAATTTTTTTTATTAATTAGCATCATATTAAGCTTATTTGTAATAATTACACATAGCTATTAGAGAATAAAATTAATTTATAAAAATAATATGGGATAAATATTCATAATGATGTAATCAATGACGTTATTTTTGGGTTTGTCACACAAGACACGTGTTGGCATTTTGTATTATAAATCGATGAATAAACAAAAATATTTACGAAACTATTTAAATTCATGACATCAAGTGAATGGTGTTTCTGTTATTTTTCTCTTCTTTTTTAATTCAGAACGATTACAGGACGAATTCCAATCATTATTATTGGCAGTGGTAATTAACAATCAAGCGATTAATTAAACAATACGCAATACTCTAAATAAATACAAGTCGTAATATGGGAAATTATAGAAATTCGGTTGTGAAAAGTTGAGGATTACCATCATAGATTGATTTGATTTGAAAATGGCGGTAGAATAGTCGCCAACTGGAGAAATCCATATGGCCCCAACTGTTCACAGCCAACTTTAAATTATAGCTAAAATGGAGGCAGTTTTAAATCTACAATAATTAAAGATTTTTGAACACAATTCAACAAATTGTCAATCGTCTCCAAATCAGATCGTTTTCGGTATTTCATTCGTTAATAATAATTTATTCTCAATTTCCGGCCATGTTGCTAGAACGAACGATTCAATATCACACTCGTTCGTACCGCGAATTATACGGAAATAACCATTCTCACCCCATTCAGTACCCCAACTATTTGCCACTTTCCAATATTTCACAACACCATTCGGTGTGTATTCTTCACCCCAACCGACAATACGTACGGAATGGTAACCAGTTCGATGCATTACAGTTAGATCGGTGTGTCGATAAATGCCACCTGTATACGAGAAGAAATCATGGTAGACTTTCATTGTTGCTTGAACCGGTCCAGAATTCATAATTTCGTACATAATGTCGGTTTCATTGCCCAAACGATAAGCTGGCGAGACGCGATATTTGCTCCGACGATCGACGATTTTTGGTAATTTACAACCGGCTGTTAAGAGATCACCGTAACGTGGAATTCTGCATTTTTCATTGCGTGCCATGTAGGGGAAACAATCCTCATCGACTAGACTAGAATTGAAAGAAATTAAACGAGTTGTATTGATACAAAATCGGTTGAAATTTACCCGTATTTCCGTATATAAAGCCAAGCTCTGTCCAGATAACCACCGCTGCAACTCTGCTGGCCGCGGACATCGCACGATAACAGATGTTGAGGACTCAATTGTACCACTTCTAAACCGTTTGATAAAATTGCGAACCTGTAAAGTTTCATTGTAGAGACACAAACGTCGTGAATTATTGAAATTTCTACCTATCGGAAGCAACAGCGGCCGTTGTTAACGCCCAAGATGAACCACACCAGCCTTGATCTTGGATCTTTGTCACCCAACCGGACCATTTGTAATTGGAATCGAACGTTCGCGGCAATGATGCTGGATCGTAAATAGCCCGGACTGGATTCATTTTCGTTACAACACGTTGTGGTTGTAAGGTGCCCAATCTTTAAACCATTAAATCAATTAAAAACCAAAGAATTTTAATTGAATGACTATTTCTTACCGTAATTTGATGCCTTCGTCTAGTTTACGACCCCAAAATCGGGAATAATTAGCCGCATGCCAGCCATATCGCGTCTGTAACGCATTAATATCGCTAATTATCTCCGGTTCAACGAGACATTCGTGCGTTTCACATAAAACATCCGCTGCAGATGTTGAGGTTTTCTCACATTTACTACAAAAAAGAAATCCAATAATTTCGTTAATTAGAAATAAAAAAAAATAATCACCATAAATTACAATTCTCTTTAAACGATTTGCCGAGCGGTACAATCTTATTGTTGTAGGTGCAAGCAATCAATGGCGCCGGTTCCGGTAATCCTTTACAAAACGACCAAAAGTCCGGACAACAATCCTCATTCCTTGTACGATTACAGAAATCATCACAATAGCATAAAGTGCCTAAAATTGGTTCGGAACAATCGTCTTGACGGCCCTTACAACAGCCACGATTGCGACAAAACGATCCACTAATATCGGGGAAATCGTACGAAACAGCTGTTATTGTTACTACCAATATTGGAATTATTAGAAAACTGCTGGACCAATTCGAGACGACTCCCATCTAGAATTTGAGAAACAAATCAATAGGCAAGTTGACTGAATTCGGATCGGTTTACTATAAATCTATAGAAACCCAATTTAGGGGAATTTCGTTGTAAATGGTGCCAATCGCCAACTAGTTTCAAATAAACCAAACAAAATTCTATTGTTACTATTATTTTTATAATAATACTTATCAACAATTCACGATTTAAATAACTTACAACAATGTAAAAATGGTTAATAAAATAAATAAAAGTCATTGATTAGAATCGAATAAATCGTAAAAGAATTCCACCCACGTTCTTATTCGAATATTACAAGAGGAAAACAACAACAAAAATTATAGCAAACGCTATTTAAATTAGTTTATTTTTAATTGATAAACATTTTATTATAATGACAACATCAACTCACCTTCATCCTGTCTCTTCTACGTTTAATTTAAATATTTCTATTATTTCTAATAATAATAGGATTGTATTAGAACACAGCAATATTGAAGAAATGAGATCAATAATGCATACACAAATCAATTTATATAGAGAATTTGAACGATTTGTCGGCCTTAGAGAGGGAGTTTTTTTATATTTGCGCGCCCCGTTCATAATCTGGCACTTGGCCCTCGCACTTACCTAATTGTTTGTTATAAAAATAAAGACTAATAGGAGTCATAATCTAAATTTATTTGTTAATGCAAATTGCAAGAGATTCTGGTTTTTATCACCAGTTAATTTTGATTAATTGCCTTACGAATAATAATAGAACTATTGTCTTGTATTTATAGATGAGAATTTCGAGTGTTTATTTTTATTTTGTTTGGATTCTTCTGTTGTTTCTTAGCCCATAAACCGATAATTTAATGGTTTATTTTAAGAATTCCAAATTGTAATTATTCGATGTTTGAAGTATTAACAAGTCTGCCAGCTGATTGGTAATCGAGTTTTCTAAAATTATATACTTGTAGGCAGGTAAACTACCACGTACACTTATTGGAGAATTATTTTCGACAATGTTTAAAAGAATTTTCATTATTCTTGGAATTCCTCTAGTTTATTTACACTTCAAATAACAATGAAATTGAGACTAATTCTAGACGCAAAACAATAAACAATCCACACAATTCAAGACATAAAAGTTGAAGAATTTATCCTTTAATGAAATCATCATTGATACAAAAGATGGATGTTTTAAATATTTATGTCATTGACATTATCAATGCGTTATTTATTAATTTTTATGGACGTTTTCTTGATTAATTATCCAGCTAGAATTTGCCATTCTTTTTAACTGTTTTTAAAACAACGGTTTATTTTAAATATTCGTGTTAAATGGACAATAAATCGTGCAATTGTTAACAAAATTGATCCTCTCACCATTAACATCTTGTTTAAAGCAAATAACTTGTTAGATAAACGATTCTCGATCTACACGCCTTTTTGGAAACGGAAAGATTGTCTAAGACACGAATCTACGAGTTGTTGTTGGTTTTGTTTAGCTAAAAAATAAGCCAAATGTTGTTAATAAAATACGCAATTAATAATCTGTTTTAGATAGAATGTGTTATAAAGCAGAACAAGAGTATTTCAAGAATTTTCAATTACATAACTTTTAAAATCATAAATCTCGTCTGGTGTCATTTTTAATTAATAGAAAACGAAATGGGGAATAGATAATTTTAAAACTGTGTCAACTTGACAATGAACTTGTTACCAAACGAAAATAACAACAAACAAACAAACAATAATAAAGAGACAAGTTTTACAACTAAATTCCTAATATTATCCATTAGTAATAATTATAAATGATGTGTTGTTTTATTTATAATATTAACAATAACAATAATAATAATAACAGCCCATCATACTTGACATGTTCATTAATATTATCGTTATTTATAACAGTTAGCAAATTTATTTAAAAAAGGACAAATTATACGCATTTAATTTAAATTATCAATGGATTAATGATTAAAATGCAAGTTTGATGACGTCCATTTAGAACGACGACCTTTAAAATACAATTTTTTTCGTTATTTCTATGGGATTAGAAAGAATTTTACGTAATCCTATAATTATTAACGATTTCTACAGAGTGATTCACAATTCAAATCCTAAACATACATCTAAATAGTAGGCTTTGATAAGAGGCGCCATTTAAAATTAATAAAATTCATAGGCCACTTTTCAAAAACTATTAAATTCCCTCTATTTACAATGATTTAAATTGGAGCATTTGTATCAATTGTCCTTACATAACGAATCGTCCTGTATTTAGCTGGATTATTGGACAAATTAGCGTTTTAAATGGACAAATATCAACTGTAATTTGAAAAAATTCGCCAGTGTCAATGTGCAAATTCGTGAGACCCAAAAAACCGATGCAAATTAAGCAGGATGACATCATCCTAACTAATTAATTAATCGAGAATTTCGCCAAAAAATTACCCTTCTAGTCACAATAACAAATTTATTATTCTATCAGCGTATTTTTCATGTAAATCAAGTTGATTTCTATGTCTTACTCTTGTTCTTTATCGACAAACTTAACAATTTCACGATTGTGAAACAGTTTTCAGGGATAAATAAGAATCCGTTACAGATTGTTGAAATGTTTAAAAATAAGAGGATAATACCGAAAATATTCAGGTTGAATTGTTTTATTGCCTTTGATAAATCTGTTTTTTGGGTGGCCTGAATTATGTAAATTTGTAAAAATTGGGCCAAATTTGCTATTTAGATTTCATCGGACTATTGGATCGATTTTCAACTTGCTCGATACAAATTCTCATTGAAAGATTTATTACACAAATTTAGATACGATTATTATTAATAGAAGAAACGAGGGATAAAAATAGAGATGAATTTTGTAATGAAATTTGTAACATTTATAGAGAGTGGCGAAAAATTGATTTTGTTGCACGCTAAATTGTAAAACTAGTTGAAATCGTCAATTGATTAATAGAATTGTTGGATAAGTCTTCAAAATTGCTGACAAATGGGATTTAAAACCGGATTAAAGATGCAAATCGATAATCCAATGAAGCCAACAATTGTTTCATTTCAATAAAGTCGCAAATAATTTGAAAATTAAACGATTTCCGATCTAAAATTGCTAATTTTACGCGTAAATATTTAAATTATCACCAACGGAATGCGTGAAGAGGAATTCAACAGACAATAATTGAATCATTTCATATCGTTATCGCGAATTTATTCATTACTATGACTAATTTGGTTTTTTTTTTTAGATTTCTATTAGTAAAAGAATTAAATTGTGTAATTAATAAATGAATTAAATCTGTACCTTAGAAGATCTGGTTGTTTCTTTCTCTGCGTTTTTCTTATCAACTCCTCGTTGGAGATCCACCACCAAAGTTGTCACAACCGACAACAATCAGCAACTGATCCAGCCAACAAACTGCGAGATCTAAAAAGGTAGAAACTAATCAAAAACGAGACTGTATCTGTTGTGTACTCACTGGGATAAATTTATGATAAATAAAAAAAATTAATAAATAAATACGAGATGACACAGCTAGAAAAATTCGATCGAAATTGTTGTTTCCGTAGAATTATCTAAATATTTGTTTTTATTATTAATCGTAAATTATTTTATTTATTTATTTATTTATTCACGAAAATACGCTGGAAATTTCTTTGTCGTAATTAAACAATTGTTATCGAATTCAAGGCGAAAAAGATTAATAAACAATACAATTGTGGCAAATTATCGCCCAAATTTTTATTATTTTTGTAAATATTTGAACATTTTATCTGGAACTTCTTTAATTTTCCAACAACGTATAAAGTTCATGTTGCAAGTGCAATTAAACAAATTTTTTGCCACCGTTTCACATTCTATTGTCTCAACTCAAGAATTTAAATTAAATTAAAAAAACCGAAAAACTATAAATATGTAAATCAAATGATACTTTTATGTCTTCGACTACGAAGAAGAAAGATCCAATTTCATCCAATTCGTTCGACTCAATTACAAAAGTAATTTCCAATACTTGTGCACAGTTGAAGATTGAAGGAGAAAAAAATCAAATACACCAGGAAATAACCGGAATAAAGTCATATAATTGAAGAAAGCACGATTCACGAACTTAACCGGAGCACAATTGTTGAACAGGACCGTAATTTGAGCAATTCCAGTCATCAGTTTTTCAATTTTTACAGCAAACTTAAAGGATATTCTCCAAAAGCTTCGATCTTTATCTCTGTAACCAATCCATTATATTTATGATAAACGACAGTGATTAGGTTGAAGATTGAGATTTGTCTAGAATATGAAACTATTGTTCGAACAATTTATAGATACGATTCTGTTATTTTCTAAATGAATAAATACCTGTTATGTTGCCTAAAGAAATTGTTCATTTGATAGAAATTCTCTAAATATCATTCATCTTCTTCGACTTTATAAATTATAAAAGATAAATAACAATCTGTATCTAGATTACCATAAGTTAGAAGATGATAGAGAGATAAATACAACATAGAATTACGAAATAACAGTACATACAACTTGTTCCGGGATATTGTTGTAATTTTCCGTGTTTAGTTTTCCACCCAGAAAGACGAATGCAATAAAATTGAATTTTTGTAAATTTAGGTCAATATAAGGATATTGCGGTATTGCTTTTTCTCCTAAAAAAAGAATTTGAAGGTTTCTCTCATTGTTTATAGATTCGGTTTACTATTTCAACAGATAATGATAAGACAAATCTTATTTGCATTTAAACAACTTTAATATTTAGGACAGTGTCGAATATTGTAATAAATTTTTATGGGTTTTTTGTGTGTTTTATTGTCGTTTTTTTCTTCTTTAGAACGAATAAACGGCCACATGTATCGTTTAGTATCATTTAATTGTTTTCAATGTTGATTAATTGTCGGACAAAATTGGTAAATATTTAAGTTTCCACGAAAAAAATTCATGTCAAATATATTTTTTTATACTCCCGTCTATTTTTATTCTCCAATTGATAATTACAATCAATCAATAACAATAAATATATGTTCAAGGAATCTCAGAGAATTGGGCCAAGTAATTGTTATAAATAATTGTTTTATATCAGTTTTGTTGTTGAATTGATAACAGATTTTCTAGAGCTTTAATTTCATTAACAAAATGTTTTTTTATTTTCGTAAAATTGTGGTGAATTTTGCATGGATGTGGTCAGATATTCCAACCAATTTCGACTAATATCCAACCATTTCTTCCTTACAAATTTTTTACCAATTAACGATAACCTCGTTCAAGAGCGAATTATCAAGCAAATCGGACAAAATTTACAAGTTTTCCACGAATTGAACGCTGTCCAAATCGTTGAAATGACCGTCGAAATAACGGGAAATTATGGTTTTTGGTGCAGTATTTGTGGAAAATGTCGGTAATTTCATCAATAAATCCTACAAACTTCTATTTTAAGCGATAGAATCGGTTTAAATAACGAAAATATCAAATTTAGGGGGTACAAATTACTGGATCACAGGGTAGTTATATGTATTACTGGTTGTCTATAATTTTGTAAATTTAACTTGTACTACTAACTACTAGAGGACGCAATAATTCAATTGGAAATTCGTATTAATTATTATAATAATTAGAATATTGTAGAAATTTTTAAAATAAAACTAATTAATTGGTAAAAATAGTGTTTTTTTGGCGAAATTATTGAATTAAAAGGGTAATGAGTACGAATATTACAGATTTCTGTATTCTATGTTTCTGTCATTTGATTTTCAACTGTTTCTGTTCATGTCACGTTCACGCTTCGTTTTTGTTTTAATATGGCAGTGCTGTTTTGCGGTCACGTTTCTCATATTGTCTCAATAAAATCAAAAATAATCAATAATTACGATTTATAACAGTGATTTATAATTAATTTCCATCAGTTAACATCATAATCTAACAATTGGTAAGTAATAAAATTGTAATTAATTCAAAAAATTTGAAAAAATTGCAAATTAAATTACAACACACTTTCGAGAGGTGTTCTAGATCAATCGAAAACATGCCGAAAATTTCCAAAATTATTACGAAATAAATCCGGTTTAATTAATTTGGAATTTATTTAATGAAGAAAATTGTCGCCGGTTATGGTCGATTTGATATAATTTCGTCAATTATTTTCTTGTTATCATTGCCGTTATCAAATGGCGGAAATATCAATTCGACCATGTGGTATTGTGTGTATTTAACTGAATTGAGTAAATAACGATTGAAATTATTACCAAATTCTATCGATTTTACATCAAATAAATAGTTAGGTTGATATTATTTGATAATATTGTAATTAATTTTTACAGATTTTCTTCATCTTAATTAAACCAGATCAAAGAAAATGGCTACAGCAACCATGAATGGTAAGTTGATTGTTGATTGTATAAAACAAGTTATTATTAATAGCTACCGGTTGCTAGATTTGATTTTTTTTTTATTATTCCTGTCAGATTGTTTTAATTAACTATTTTAATAGTGCAGGGAAATCATTTGATTTTTTCGGGAGTCATCATTTATTTGAAAAATTAGTATTAATTATTACGAACATATATTTCAAGTATAAATAAACTAGGTAAATATAATCCTTTTTGAGTTAAAATTAATTGATATGAATCGTTAAAGTTGTACTAAAAATCATCGTTACGTTATAAACATTAATGTGTAAATATTTGTATTGTTTGATACGTAAGCTTTATATCAAATAACGTTGAATTTTTGCCTGTAACTGAAATGATATTAATGATAACAGCTTTTATTGTCTATAATAATATGAATGTCATGTCCTTGACTGATATATCGATTGATTGAGTCAGTTGTAACAAGGTACAGGCCTCTGAAAATTCTGAAACGCAAATGAAAATTCATTCTAGAAAATTGCGTTTATTTGATAATAAACTATTTTTATTTCAATACATTCCAATTTTAATAATCAAACGATTACTATTGTTTCTAAAAGTGTTAATTGAGTCGATTTCTATAGAGAATTTTTCAATTAATTGATGAAATTTAATTGAGATCTCAATTAAAGAGCCTGTTGTTTTAACCACCTGTATTCATTAAAGTTGAGTACAGCATTTAAGTACCAAATACTTGAAGTTGATTGAGGAAAAAAAAATGTAACGAATATAATCCAATCATATCGCTGTAATAACAATACAAGAATTCTATAATTAGTGGACTAGTGAATCATAAAAGTGATAATTCCAATCTAGCTACTTTGCTTATTTAGAAAGATATAATGACAACAATAAAATCATATCGGGAAAATTGAGCTTGAGGATTTTTATTTCAAAATTATGAAATTTCCATCGATATACAAAACTTGTCTACATTAGATTTCGTTAAATTATGAATTTTATTGGAATGCGTTTATTAAAATTGATCGATCTATTGAAATCGAGAAATGACAGTTAAGTAACGAAAATCATTCGATATTATTTTGTTATCGATCATGTGCCAATGATTGTTATCAAAATGTGTTGTGTGTTTTAAGCCATTGTTTAAAAACAATTTGTTTTATTGTTTCTCTATAAAATATAAGTACGCTTTTAAGTAAAAACTTTTTTTCGTTTATTTTTCCGTATTGTGTATGATTCATTTCTTACGATCAATTAATCAATCACGTGTTTCTAACGTCTACAAAATAAATCGGATTAGAGTAAATTGAATTATGGATGTTAAAGGAACACCTTGAATAATTTGTGCTTCAGTTAGTAAATTAGTTTGTTCTTGAAAATTGAACGAAAACAATATTTGAAATAGTAATAATTATTTAGTTTTGTAAATTATTTTTTATTTGACTTGGTGGGTGATTGGTTTTTTTTTGTCGTACAGGTCAAATAAATCATCAATCATCTGTCGAAATGGCCAGAAGTCTTCCCGATGATGAGCCAGATATCCATTTGGAGTACGTTGATGATGTCCATAAGGCAAATATGTTGTCAGCTCTCAACATGATGAGAAAAAATCGTCATTTCTGTGACGTTATTCTTCACGTATGTGCACTGGCTGTAGAACACTACAAATTTTACACTATTTCCAGTCAATGGTTCTTTACAATTATTTCTAATTTATTTAATTATAATGATGTAGAATTTATTTATTTTTTTAAATTTATTAATAAGTAGAATCAATTGGCTGGAATCATTGTAAAATTGACATTGTTTTTACGGTCAGTTACACTACTGGGTGCCCTTCTCTATCATCAATAATTGAGATATTAATTGACCAGTAGTGAGTAGATTTTAAGTCTGTTTTTATGAAAAGTGTTAGGCGTAGAAAATTTAGCCTTTTTTTAAATTTTTGAAAGAACAAAAAGAGTTATCGTTATAATACCAATAGGAGATAATTGTTATAATTGGTTTGTTATAAATGGCACACACAATCTTCTATATATTTACGGTTATTATTATTATTATTATTATTATTTTTAAATATTACAACAAACAATACAACTTTTTCCTTACAGATAGTGTCGAAATTTTAGGTAAAAACCTTTTAGAAATTTTCTTTCATCTCTTATATTTATAGCTATTCTTTTTCTATTTATTATTTTTAAATTAATAAACGTAAAGTTTTAATTTTTTTTAACTTTTACAGAACTTAGGAAGTAGGTGATGGTAATCTTTTTTATCTTATTTTTATTGTTAACTATTACAAATCGATTATTAGCGTTGTTTTCTTCTTATTTTTTAATTTAAATTAAATTAAATTATCAATATTTATATTTAGATTATTATTATAAACATTTGGTAATATTATTCTTTTTGTTTGTGTGAAAAATATCTAGGTTGGTAGTATGGAAATACCAGCTCATCGTGCCGTTCTTGCTAGTGCTTCACCTTATCTGTTTGAATTATTTACAAATGATCAAGAACAACAGAATCGTTCCGAAAATATCATTACATACAAATTAAATGGTGGATTTGATAAGAATGCGTTACAGATTTTAGTTGATTATGCTTATACTTCTAAATTGGAAGTAAAATATGATCAGGTAGAGAAATTGGAGATTTTTATTTTTGTAATAATAAATTTTAAATTAATTAGGTGAAAGCTATATTTTTGGCTGCTAATCAATTGAAAATGGAACGCGTTTCAAGAATATGTGCTCAACATTTAATTAAACATTTATCGATTGAAAATTCTATAGAGATACGTTCATTGCCTGGTATAGCAAGGAATAAAGAATTCATCCAACAAGTTGATGCATTTATCGCTAAAGAAGTACTAATTAATTTTAAGTTTTTATTATCTTATTATCCCGTTGTTTTTTTTTATTTATTTTAGTTTTCAAGTATTTGTAAAAGTAACAGTGTTTTGAATTTATATTGTGCAAAAATTGAAGTTTTAAATCAGTCTCGAGAGGAAATGTCTTTAGTTAATCAAAATTCATTAAGTCGTCTTGTTTTGGAATGGATTAAAAAACAAATCAACGATGAAATTATCAATATGGACCAATTATCAGATAAAACATTCATGTTGTATTTGGCTATTGATAATTCACTACAAGATTGTTCCAGTCTTCCCACTGGTAATTGTTGTTAAATCTATTTATTTTGATTTATTATTATTATTATTGTATATTTAAAAGGTGACATTAGTGATACTGAAATTGTACAAGATTATAAAAAGATGTCAATGAAAAATATTAATAGTAATGGGAAAACAAAACGGAAATTTTTAAGTCAACCATCTAAGCCGCGTGTTTTGATTTATAATCGTGAAATTGGTGAAGAATTAGAATCCGAATTAGAGCCTGATTGGAATTTAATTGCAACAGAGAAAGTCGGTGAACATAGTTTCTTAGCTTTGGTCACTTTAGGTGGGCGATTATCTACACTATCGATACAATTAAGGTATAATTGATTGTTTATTTTCTTGTAAAATATTATAAGGAATTGATTTATAGACTTAATCCACCTTCTACACCATCTCCAGTAGTTACACCAGATTGTAGCCGACCAGCTAGTGAAGAAAAACCCGATTTCTATTGTTCAGTTGCTAATATGTCATCGCAACGTTGTGCCGTTGGTTGTGGTAATTTTATGAATACTTTATTAGTATGTGGTGGTTATGATCGTACTGAATGTTTACGTTCTGTTGAACAATACATCCCGGAAAATAATACATGGAAACAATTACCATCAATGCGTGAAAGTCGTGGACGTTTTAAAATTGCCGTTATTAATGATAAAGTTTATGCAATTGGTGGTAGTAATGGTATGACTGAATTGGATTCGATTGAAATGCTCGATTTGAATGTTGGTAAATGGTTGAAAATGCCAAATATGCCATTGGCACGTAGTAATGTTGGTGTATGTGAATTGGATGGTTTAATTTATTGTATTGGTGGTTGGAATGGACAAGTTGGTATTAAACAATGTCATGTTTTCGATCCATCAACATGTCAATGGAACAGTATTGCATCTCTCAATACTGGTAATTGTGTTTCAATAATAATTTGTTTATGAAAAATAATCGAATTTAATTATAATTTAGGTCGTTATCAAGCTGGTGTGGCAGCATTTAATAATTTAGTTTATGCAATTGGTGGCTGTGATGCATGGAATTGTTTAAATTCTGTTGAAATTTATAATCCAATTGATAATATTTGGACATTTTCCAAATCAATTATAACAGCCCGGCGTGGTTGTGGTGTTGCTGTTTTCAACGATCAATTATACGTTGTTGGCGGTTCAGATGGGACGCATTCATTGAATTCTACAGAAATTTTCGATGGTGAAACATGGGTTGTTGGTCCTAGTATGACAACACCTAGAGCTAATGTTGAAGTTGCTGTTGTTGGTGATCGTTTATATGCTGTTGGAGGTTTCTCAGGTAAAAAAAAAAAACACGGTTATTTATTAATAATTAATTAATTATTTGTTAAAATAGGGAAAAACTTTTTAAATACAATCGAATATCTTGATTTGAAATCAAACGAATGGACAACATTCATTCCGAAAGGTTCATGCGAGTTGTTGTTGAGAAAGAAGCCAAGGAGTCGGAAAAATTCGCGGAAAAGTATATCGGAAGATGCGAATAAAAATGGTAAACAACAACAAAACGGAGCGAGGCCTTCAAGTGAATCCGATTAATTATAATTAAAGTATTTTAAATGATAAGTAATTAATTAAACTATTAATATCTTCTAAATTATAGTCTTAGAACGTTATCAAATTTAAATAAAATAAAAAAAAAACATAAACTTAAGCAAATTCAATGTTGACACCGAATTATAAAATTTATAAAAGACGCTGGTGTTGATTTCCATTATAAACTAATTAAATCCATAATCAATTTCCAATTTTAATGCATTTTATTTGTTTTTATAATCATGTACTGAATACAACGTTTTTATACATATAACTTTATCAGAAACAAAAATATCTATATATTTTAAATACTCTTTTCCACTTTGCAATAACAATTTTTAAGTCAAATTGTAGGGGGATTAAATGTATAAAATAATTATTAAATACAATAAATATGGGTAGTATTGTAATAATAACATTTTATTGTATAAAAATTCTAGTTTATTTGAGGAGCATTTTTATGTGATTCCTATACGATGTATATTAATTGTTAATTCAAAGCTATGGAGCCAGCAAAATAAATGTTCCCGGAATCTATTTTTAATATTTTACAACATATTGTAACCCATTTTATTTGTTTGTATCCATTTAATCCTTAGTAACCTTATCGATTTCTCTAATTTCCTTCTAGATTTATGTCCGTGTCTTTTAAACCAATATGGAGAAACAAACTCGGCCGGTTTTCACTTTGGAATTGAATTATAAAATAATTCCCGGCTTGGTGACTATCGGTAAATATGACGGTACACATCCCTGTATAACCGCCGCTACTACAGCTGATAAGGTTTGAATTCGAAATTGTTTTATTTGTGTTAATTGAAATTTTTAGATTTTAATACACAGTCCACATCGGCGCAATTCAACAACACCAGGCCGGATAATATGGTCGGAATCGAACCGTGAAATTGCCACATTGAATATCAATCAAACAATTAGTGCCCTAACTACCGGCGGTCTTCTACCCGATGACGATAAAGATATTCTAATAATCGGCACTGAAACCCACATTTTAGCCTATCATGTTCACGATAATCGCGATATTTTCTACAAAGAATGCCCAGATGGTGTTAAAGCGATTTGTATGGGCATTTTTAGAACGAATAATCAAATTATTATAGTCGGTGGTAATTCTTCCATCCACGGATACGACCATAACGGTAACGAGGTGTTTTGGACGGCTGTCGGTGATGTTGTTACCGCTTTAATTCTAACCGATTACAATAGAGATGGTGAAAATGAGGTAATTATCATTATTAATTCAATTATCAAGTGATTATAATTGGAAATTTTAGTTGATCGCAAGTTCGGAAGATTTCAAAATAAGAATTTTTAAAGGCGACCAAATCGTAACCGAACACAACGAAACTGAAGTGGTTACATGTTTGGTTGTTTTGCCCGAAAATCGTTTCGCTTACGCCATCTCGAATGGTACTCTAGGCGTCTACGAACAGGATGTACGATTGTGGCGAGTTAAAGTCGGTAAATTTTATTAATTTGATTGAATTTAATTGGAAATTATTGGATTTTAGTCGAAACATTTTGCTATCGCTATCGAATATTACGATTTATTAGGCCAAATTACACCACAATTGATTACAGGATGGTCTAATGGTAAAATCGATTGTCGCTCGATTAAAACCGGTGAAGTTTTATTTAAAGATTCCATGTCGGCTAATATTGCTGGTGTTGTTGAGGGCGATTATCGTTCGATTGGTAAAACCGACATTATTTGTATTTCTAGCGAAGGAGAAGGTTTCTAATTTAATTCTTAATTAGTCGAATTATTATTAAACGATTCTAGTCCGAGGTTATACTACAACAAAATCGGTAACTTCAACATCTAATTCGGGTTTAGAACAGGATACAATCCGTGAATTGTTAACGAGAAAACAGGCATTACTTATGGAATTGAAACAATATGAGAATAATTCACGTTATAATGAAAACGTAGTAAATCAAACAGAAAGTTACGAGAATGATGGTGTAATACCGACAAATACCCGCCTTCAAATCGGCATTACAACAAGCGAGGAGTCTTCATTTAAGAATCGTATTGAAATTTTCGTTTCAACAAACAATACAACCATTATAAAAGCTATAATAATTTTCGCTGAGGGTATTTTTAAAGGTGAAACACACGTTGTACACCCACCCCAAACTCGCCTATCATCCGATCTATTAATCCCATTGTATTTACCCAAAGATAACCCGGTTGATATTCATGTTAAAGCTCTTGTTGGTTATCCGAATAGTGTCCAATTTCATGTATTTGAAATTACCCGTCAATTACCACGCTTCTCAATGTATCGTCTATTGGCAAATACCACGAAAACTGTGGAAAGTTACGTTGAATTCCAAATCAATGATCGTTTGCAAAGGATTTGTATTTGGGTGAATCAAAGTTTTCTATTAAACAACGATATCGAATACGATAATGAAGCGCAATTAAGATTGAATTTCTTCTGTTTACGCAATGGGCAATATTTGAGTTTAAATTTTGACAATTCGGGAAAGTCCCGAATCTACACCGATGATTTAACATTGGCTTCGGATTTAGTTCAATCGATAGCTGGATTTTTAAAAATCGATAATTTAGATGTAAATTTCTATAATTATAATTTCGAAAATTCATCGCCTCTTTCAGTCTATAGCGTGTTTTAGTCGAGAAGAGGAGAATTTGAAGCGATCAATGGAGATGTTGAATGAAATTCAAGATACTCGAATTCGTTTAGGAACGGATGTGGCGGATCGTTTAGGTCAAATACGTAATTTGGTGATTAGGGCCGAGGATAGTCGGGTTAATGATATGTAATTATTAAAAATCGATTGTATTCAATTTAAATTACGATTTCGTAAACTTTTAGCAAACAAATACAACGATTTTATAATGAACTTGGAATATTAAATAAGGAATTGATAAATAGTTACAATATACGTTTGCAAAATTATAATGAAGGAATGGAAACAATGAAAAATATCAATTCAATCATACAGAGAGCCTCCCGTTTGAGGGGTAAGTTTTCGGTTGGATTTCAAAAAATTATAGTTGTTATTATTATTTTATTGATTATAGTTGGTCAAAGTTCAGCTAGTATGCTCAGTTATTGTCGTTCGGCAATTAAAAATAACAATATCGAGGGTTTATTGAAAATTCTTCGGACTGGAGGAATGTAAATGGTATTCAAATATTTCAATTGATAACATTATAATCGAATTATTCCATTGATAATATCGTTATAAATATTCTTATTCAATTCGATATAATTAGCATTCTTAGCATCGAAGAAATACAATTTATCTTCGATTTTATCAATATTGAAGCTCTCCCGTTGCAAATCGACTTTCTTCAATTTGAAAGTACCGGTTAATGGTGCATTCTTCATAACACGCAAGAAAATCGGTACTGCATAACTTGGTAGATTCTCTTTAAATCGTCCACCAAGTCCATTAATATTCAAACTATTATCAAAATCAACAATAGCCGCCATACCGGCACGTCCTTCAGCACCGGCCACTTCAACCCCATAAACAACCGTATCTTTAAAATCCACCAAATTACTAATAACCGCTTCAATTTCAGATGTCGCAACATTTTCACCTTTCCAACGGAACGTATCACCAGTTCTATCTTTAAAATAATAATAACCATATTCGTCTTGTTCGAGAATATCGCCGCTATTGAAATAAGCATCGCCCAGTTTGAAAACGTTCTGTATCACTTTCTTCTCGGTGGCTTTCTTATCAGCATAACCGGTGAAATCATTAACTCTAGTTTTACGGCTGATATTGCCGATAAGTACGCCCGGTTCTCCAGGTCGGCAGCGCATACAGAAACCGTTCTGGTTGCGGATCGGTTCGCCGGTAGATTCGTTGCATTTGATTAAAGTTACCGGATAGATCATGTAAGCGTACCTTGGTACGAATCCTACAGCTCCAATTCGACCGTCTAAATTAACTGAAATATCGCCGATAATTGATAATTTATTGAAAATTTATTGTAAATACTTAGATTGGAATTGCCTTCAGTGGCGCCATAGAATTCGTAGACTTTCACGTTGAATTTATCGATGAATTCTTTCCAGATTTGCGGCCGTAAACCGTTACCGATCAGAAAACGTACAGAATGTTCAATTGGTTTTTGGTCTTTTGCATGGAAGGCTAGAATATATCGGCAAATTTCACCAATATATTGGGCTACCTATGGTGGATTTTTGATAATAATCGTTTTGATTCGAATCATTCGAAATTACCGTGCATTTATATTTGATGCAATCACTCCAGAAATTCGAAGCCGAAAACTTCTTACGAATCACCACTGAAACCCCACACAACAAAGTTTGACCCACACCGACCATACCAGCAGCGCTGTGATACAACGGCAATGGACTATAAATGATATCATCGTTTCGTATACAAGTCATAGAATTCAAAGCCAATGCCATTAAAATATAACTAAATAATGGGCGATTAAATTATTGGCGTGATATTATACCTGGTGATATTTACCGTGAATTGGTAATAACGGCCGCTTTAGGCAAGCCGGTTGTTCCCGATGTGTAAATAAACAACAATTTATCGCACGATGTACCCGAATTGATCTCATTTAAAGGTGGTTCGTTTGAATATTTTTCAATCGCATCAATCAAATTCTTTCCTAATCTTCGATTGTTATCGATTTGTTTGTCCTTGTCAAATTCAAATAATTCAATATTAAGCAATTTCGATTGTATGTCCTCGATTACTATAAACATAATCTACGAATAGTCTGGAAATTCGAATTCTAAAAGTACCTTTATTGAAATCAGCCCCATAAATGACCGCTTTCGCATTAGAAACATTGATTGAATGGAGTAGAGGATCGCCGATGAGATTATTGTTAATTAAAGCTGTAATTACGCCGATTTTCGAAAGGCCCAACCAGATACAAACGTACTCCGGTCTGGATTCTAACAATAAAGCGACAGTATCGCCGCGTTGGTAGCCTTCGTTTTTGAAAAAGTTCGCAATACGATTGCTGAATTGATCGACCCGTTCGAACGACCAGATTTCATCTTCGAAATAGAATGCCGGCTTTTTTGGGTGTTTCTTCGCACATTTTTCGAATTGTTTCGCTACCGTAGCGTTGTGAAGATCGCACAGCCACAAATTGAAATTCAAACGAGCAAAACGCGATGCAGCGCTAGAAATTCGAATCAAAACAATGATAAGAATTTCATTATTCAAAAAAAAAAAAAAAACTTACCGAATATCTCTGGGTAAAGTTTTATAAAGAATCAAGATCCATTTGTACGCGCCACTACTGTATAAATATAAAAATGATACAACAATCAATCCGATTGTAATTAACTAGAAAATAATCGAATTAATTAAACACAATTAATTTTATAAATAAACAGATACCTCCATTATTCGATTGTAAGCGATTCTAACTTAAAAATAAACGAGTCGATCTCGTTTCAAACTTGACGATATTGTCGGTGTGTGTCTTAAAGTTTAAATAAACTCTCTCTTAATGTAAATTGAAACAAAACTCGGCCGGGCTCGTTCGATTGCGAACTGTTCCAACAAATTATTCTCAATAAACAATTTCGAAATTACAACAAAAAATTCGCGATACTATTTATACCAATTACATGAGATTTGCACTAGTTTCGAGAGAGGAAAAAACAGCAACATTGATAACTGTTGATTGTTAAAATTCGATATTAATTCGAAAATGTTGGATAGATTTTGTTTAAAAATTGAGTAAATCACGATCTGATCTGTTCTCTTGATTATCCTGAACTTTGCACTTTGCTAGTTAGACGGGGTTTTTTATTTTTCGTTTTAAAATAGTTCAGTACAGTGTAATTTTCAATTTAGAAATTTTAATGTACTCAATCTCGTATGTCGCAATGTATCCAATAAAGATTCAGGAAATAATCACGTACAACGTTATCATTGTATTATTATTTTTCAAAGTCAATACTTATATAATACTTTATAAACTTCAAAACAACACGAATTTATTGTTATATTTATCTAATCTGTAACGAAATTAATTTTATTTTGTTGCTCGTGAATAAATCCTAATTAAACGTTCAAAATTCGCGCCATTATCGAACACAATTGAAGTTAATTGTAGTCCACTCTACAATAATCACTAATCAATAAATTTCAAATATTAAACACAAATTAAAAGAAATTGTAATATTTAACAAGTATAAATGATTTAATTACAATAATTACAAGGTATTTTATTATTTTTTTTTAATATTGTAGACATGTGAACGCACCTTTATATCGGTATGAAGTTAGCAGCATGCGCGTCATTATGACAATAGAAATGTCAAAATTTTGACGTTTAAATTCCACTAGGATCAAATTTCTTCTGTGGAGCTTTATAAATTTATAAAACACCTAAATGGTATTGTAATAGAGAGAAATTGTTGATTTTTATAAAACAAAAATTGTCTATTTTCCATAAAACAAGAAAATGTATAAATACTAATTCAATGGGAGGTTATGTTTCAATAGGCCATTATAACCTACAATATCGACAAGTCTTCAATAGAGAATTAAATAATGAATGGGGTCTCGATGGATGAGACGATAATTGATCGTCGACCTATTATAACATGTAAGAATTGTGTTGATTTTAACGTTATCTTTACTATAAAAAAAATGTAGGTGCTGGAGAATTGGAGGTTTTCTCAACGATTGAAGACGATCTACAACAGACTCTGCCGCAGGATACCTGCGAATGGCGTCGTTCACTTGGTAGAACCGTTCGTTCAGTCCACATTGGCGCCAATTTCGCCCCATTCAGCCCGGCAGCTCTACCGAAAGCCAATCAATGGGATCTAGTGAAACAACCAGTGTTCCACATCTATTGGACCGAATGTGGGGTGGGAATTTCTAAATATTTATTAGTTTAAGCGATTTAATTTCGTAATTTTTCAGGATTTAGATTTGTATAAGAATAGTGTGAAAGATGATATTGAATCGTGGTTGAAAGAGTTAACAAATCGCGATATTAACGATTATTTGATTGTTGTCGTTGAGAATTTCGATAATAAACGTACAAATAAATTATTGCCGAGAACAACAGTTTTAGATAAAATCCGTACCGATTTTGTATCGAAACAAGGTGATCGTTGTATATCTGTGATAAATCCACAAAAGAACGAATTACGTACAGCTGCTGAATCATGGCGTAGTTTAATTAATCGTATCCGTCATCTATTATTAGTTGCCTATTCGAAGGCAATCACCCGTTTAGAAGATTATGTACGACAACAACGGGAACGTCGCAACGAATCCGGCTGGAATTTTATGGATTATTTTCATTTACAAGAAGAATTGGCTCAAATTTTAGAAATGTTAGGCTTATATGATGAAGCACTTGTACAATATGATGAATTAGATATTCTATTTTCTCAATTTGTCAATAACGGATTAACGAATGAAACGAATAATTGGTTAATTCAATTCCAAAAACCATTAGAACGTTGGAATGGTTTCACATTAAATCGAATAAAACTATCAAAACAACCCACATTATTAGAATTAAGAGCGTATCTATTTGGGAAACAAGCACAAATGTTATTGGGGATGAAAAATATCTGGGAGGTAATAATCGATTAGAATTAGAATTAGAATTTGTAATTGAAATATTTCAATAGATAGCATCGAGATGTTTACCGTTCCTTCATACTTGTGTTCGAGAAATAACACTTTTGGAAATCTCTTCTCCACCGGGCGCTCTATCTTGTTGGTTATTTCTAGCAGCAATGGAGATTTTACAAATTTGCGATAAATTCAATAATGCTGGTGAAGTTGAGAATTATTCGTTGCATACAGCCAGTTTATGGGCGTACGCTAGTCAAAAAGTAAACGAAATTAAACTAAAATTCATTTGAATTAATTTGATTGTTTTAGTTGCGCAATTTAGGTGAATTATGCGGTTTAATGCCAAATGGTACACCAACATCGGAACAATTACATATAGTCGTTGGTTTATCGGCTGGTATGGGCGATAATCCTGGTACACCGGATTCACCATCACCGACCGATAAATTGAAAGTAGCTCTCTGTTCACAAGACGTTTTCAATCGTACCTATTTAGAATTAGCCGAATTAGCTATGTGTACATATAAACATATAGGCCGTTTAAGATCGGCTCGTTTAATTGGTAAACAAGTCGCTTCATTCTATTTATTATTGAATGAAACCCAAAAAGCTGCAGCATTCCTAAATGATCTATTACGTACATTCGAACAGGACAAATGGAATGATTTAATTGCACAAACACAAATCGAATTGGCTGAATGTTATCGGAAATCGAATGATTTACAAAAATTTATTAAATGCGCCAGTATTGTTTGTGCAGCTAATGAAATTGATACTTTAATACGTTGGACTTATTTTGATGAAATTAAAAAAGTCTTAGAAACTTTCAACGAACCAATTCAAATACAATTCGATACAATTATTAAAATTGTTAATATTAATTTGAAGAATGATCGAATTATTCAACAATACAGTCAGATTATTGTTGAGATTACAATTGAATCGAATTTCCCTAGAGAATTATTATGTAATAATGTTCTATTAACATTAGAACATGATACAAAAGATAATAAACATGAAACGGGATTATTAACAACACAAGAATTGAAAACGAACGATTTCCTATTAGAACCGTTGAAAATCCGACGACATTTAGATTATAAACAAGATAAACAATTGAGTAGTGCTAATGTTGTTTGTAAATATCTTGAATTGAAACGTAAAGATAGCTCAATAATTCCAGTTAAAAGCGACTTTAATTGGTGTCTTCAAGCCAATAATTTGGTAAATTTAGATTTAAATTCATTTAAACAAATAATCTAAAATTTAAATTTTAGCCTCTTATGATAACACCAGGTGTAAATACGATACGTTTGGCGACATCTGCGGATAATAAAGGACGTTATTATCTAGGCCAATTAGCTCTCTATTTTGGTAATTTACATTTATTATCACCGTTTATAAAGCCGCATTATATTGTTGATATTAAACAAGAACTACCGAGTGTACGTTTGGATAAATCGGATGCCCCATTGTTATCAGGTGTCGAACAAATTATGACACTTGTTATCAATACTGGTAGTTATATTGTTGATCCTGTAAGTTGATTATTTTGTTTTAGACATTGGTTTTTTATTAATTTTTTGTAGCAATCAAAGATTATTCTATCAGCTTCATTAGGATTAAGTTTTCAAATCGATTCTAATGCACCTTTATTAACAAATTTAGAATTAGAGATTGGTAAACAAGCATTATTTACAACAAGACAAATACCATTACGTATATTGGCTGATTTACTAACAAAAGATCATCAAGTTACAATAAATTGTCCATGGAATACAAAACCGATAATTGTTAAATTAACTTTCACACCACCATTAATAGTAAATTGGCGTTTACATACAGTACAACAGAGGAAATTCATACAAATTAATCTAATTAATCAAAATAAAATGGATGTAATTGTTGAGAATCCACAAATTAATGTTGGTAGTAGTGGTTCGTTTAAAATAATCGACTGTAATATGAAATCTAGTCAAGTAATTTGAGTGATTTTATTATTTTTGTGAGATTTTAATTGAATTCATTTGAATTGTAGATTATAGTTCAGGATTTAAATTTAGTTTATGTTTGGGAATTATTGGTGCCTAAATTTGAATCACCAAAGATTAAGAGCGAATTTTCTGTATCTTACCGTATTGATGGATTAACCGATGGTTATCAATTATTCAAATATTATTTCGATATTGTTGATTATCAGGTAATTATTATTATTATTATTATTATTTAAATTAGAGATGTTACGATGATTTATAGTAAGTACAATTTTTCATTAATTTCCGGAAAGTTGACCAGATTAACGGAAATTTTTTTAACTTAGAATTTAATCAAATAATGACGCAAATACTTAAATTTCTTAAAATCGTCTTTCTAATGATGTTTGAGTCAAGTTTGTCTCTTTAGAAATCCGTAACATCTCCAATTTGAATTGATTCGAATTTAATTTGTATTAAAATGAGCGATTTTTAGACACTTTACGTGTTGGAAGCTACCGTTGAACCGACAACAGGCAACGAATTCTGTCGTGACGGTACATTGTGTCATCTGAATTTGAAAATTCGCAATTCCAACATGAAAAGCCACGATAGACAAATAATAAAATCGGTAATGTATGAAGTTTTAGCTGAACCGAGCGTATGGGCTGTATGCGGCCGGACGGCCGGTGTAATCTCCTTCGATGATGAACTCCAAAGTCAAAGTGTTGTATTGGATGTGATGCCGTTGATTAGTGGCTATTTACCATTGCCACTCGTACGGATTTCCAAATATATACCGGGCGAAGTTTCCGGTAAATCCCCGAATTGGTGATTTTTCGATTTTATTTCAATTTTATAATATTGTAGATAAGTCGGGTAAGACTGAAACACATCCACGTTTGGAACCGTTCAGTCCCGGTCAAGTGTACAATTTGAGTAAAGGTAAACAAGTTCATGTTATTAACGCTGCAAATGATCCGATATAGTTGCCGTTTTGTTTTGTTGGTTTTGTTTATTTGACTGATTTTGTGCCAATTTTATTTTACTTGTCTTAAAATAATTTTTGGTTACACCTCCATTGTGTTAATTTTTTTACAAGTATTATAAATCTATAAATTGGAACGAATTATATTAAGAGAAACCAAATTATTCTTTATACTGTAATAAATTTTAGTACAAATTACCTTGTGATTTTCTATCCTAAAGGCGTTTGAAATTGACGACAATCTTTTGGATAAATTAACAATTTATTGACAACATTTTTATGGATTTTAAACCTTCAAAATAACAGTAAATTAGTATGTTCGTGTTTGTTTGAAAACTACGATGATTCCATTATCAAATAATCAATAAAACTTATAAGTACATTAAAAATTGTGCTAGACCGTTAACTAACTGGCGTTTCTGTATATTTAAAAAATAAACATCTATGGCATATTTCTATTATAAAAACTTGTTTTAAATCTGTTAAAATCGTCTCAAATAAACAACGATTCAATCGACATTCTTTAAATAATAATAATAATAAAAAATAATGATAAACTCATTTTATAAATTTTTAAAAATTATATAATAGAATACCTGCGCTAATATAAATCACATTATTATTAAACAACAACTTGTTGTACCCTAAAAAAATAGGAAGATTTAAATTGATTTGATTTCAATAGTGTTCTTTAAAAAAAAGAAAAAACAACCACAAATGAGGTAAATTTCAGGTATTTTCACTTGACACAAAAATCGATAGATGTGCGCCTGAAAATCAAGCAAAATTAACAATTAATAGGAAAAAATATTAATCACTGGTTTTAAAACTATTTCAATTATAATCAATGGCAATTGAAACAAAATTAGATTTTTTTTGTAATCATACAAATTCTAGAATTTTACAATAATTGACGTATTTTTATATGTACTCGAACAATTCTAATTTTGTTTCTATGTAGTTAAACAACTATTGTTTTAATAATCAAACAAATTGGTTGCTTAAAAGACGCCAAAAATATCATCTGTGGTGCTCATAAAATTCGAGCATATCCCTCACTAATTTTCACAATAAAATTAAATTTCAATAGAATCGTAATTGTATAATTCAAAATATAAATTAATAAGGCTACCGACAGTAGGCTTCTAACATTTCTAAAAATAATTTATTCATTGGTACTAAATCTTGTTGATGGACATCAGACCAGAATTTCCGTACAACTTGATCGGCTTGCCTTAATGCCGGCATACAAAGCAATAATTGTTGGATCTGATGGAGGACACCAGTAGGCCTACGAAATTACACAAATTTACAAATAAAAAATCGAATAATTCGTAGTTTTACCTTAAAATGCCGATAGTATCTGATAATGCTGACAATATAGAATCTTTGAATTTCTTCAACGATTGATACTCATCGATTCGTACATCGGAATTGGCAAGAACTAGAGCTTTCAATAAATAATATTCCTCTTTCAATATAGATAAATTATCGAGTCTTTCAACAACATGACAACACTAAAACAATCCAACTTAAATTATTAAAATAAAATCGAAAATTGATTGATTTGATTTTTACCGTTTGATATAATTCAGTAGCGCCACAATCACGTGATTGTTTCTCATCTAATGTAAAATCGGTGGCGAATTTCAAACGTGACAATTGTATCAATGGTACACTCCTATAAGCTAATGTTAATGTAAGAATTTCAGCCCATGTACTTTGTAATAATCTCATTTGATCATTTAATGATAAATCGGTAAAGCCTGGTATTTGTTTTGCCCAACCAATTATACCAACTAATTCACGATCATATAAATCACTAAGTATTGATAATGTTCGATGTTTTGAATTCTCTAATGTTGTATTAATTTCTAAACAATCCGGCTCACAGGCGGCTAAAGCTTCCAACATTTTTATATCTACAAGAAAATTTAATAAATTCAGTTTTAACAACTCGGAAAAACTCGGAAACTTTGATAAACGATTTATCTTCAATTTTTCAATCAAAACTCAAGCTTTTGGGCTCGTTGGAAAGAGCATTACAAGCTCATCGGAAAATTTCTCAAAACTATAAAATTCTTATTATAGATCTGGAATCGTTCGTTCTAACGAGCCTAAAAACTGGAGTTGTGAAGGAGAAATGTTTATCGAAGCTTCCATTTCTTTTCGATTGTTTAAAATTAATTATTTTCAAATTTTATACCTTCTAATTGTAACATAGGTCGTTGATAAGAGACAACTTGTACTTGATAGGGACTATCCGGATTTCTTCGATATTTCTGTCGTCCGCCACGTACACGGTCTAATCGTACGCCTTCTTTCAACATACCAGAACGTAAACATTTACGGAATCTGCATGCCTGGCATGCCTTCCGTCGACGTTTATTAATCTCGCATTCTCCAGATGCCGGGCACGTATATTCTATATTACCTATAATACAATTATTATTATTATTAAAATATTTGAAGGGAATTTTAATGGAAACCTTGTATTGTCCTTTTGAAGAAAGCTTTACAGGCTTCACATGATGCCACACCGTAATGGAAGCCTGATGCAACATCACCACAAACCAAACATAATCGTCTTGGTGAATCTTCCTCTTTCATTTCGTCCTAAAAATTAACAATAATTACCATCAATATTAAATCAATTTAATTGAAATTTTACTTCGATATGACCCATGCCTGAATCGGTATGCGGTTGTGTAGTCGATGAACAATATTGCCGTTCTGGACTACTTGAAGAACGGATTTTTCTCTCGTAATTTTTCGTCTCTTGAAAATCAATCTATTAAAACAAAAAAAAAAAACGTGTTTTAAAATTATTAATTGATTAAAATAGCAATTAAAATGGAAACTTACACAAGAATCGTGCATTACAGTTGTTGTCGGTGAATACATATCACTATTCGATGGTGAACACTCTTGAAATCCATCTAATTCCTTCTTAATTTGTGGTACAACCGTTGTTACATCACCACCAATTGTATTATCACTCATTATTGAGACCTTAATCAAATTTAACAAAAATTAATCAAAGACTCATGATTAAATCGTGTACAAATAGATAAATTAAACATAAACTAAACCAGAATAGTTGTTGAAATTCTCTTAATTTAATCCATGATTAGCTAATTTTTTTTTTTGTCAATTAAAAGTGGCGTGATTTTCATTGAAGATTTTCTATCGAATTACACAGTTTTTTCTATAATTTGTAGAAAATTCGATGATTATTTTGTGTTGTGTAGCCTTGCACTTGAACCATACACCAACGCCAAAACAAACAACAATACAGTCAAGGTAAACTTGTTCATACTCTTTTTAAAACAAGACTTTTTTTTTGTTTGTTTGTAATTGAAATCAATTAGAATTTAACAAATAAATCGATGGAAAATCAATGAAATTCTCTATAAATTTACGAAAATTGCGTATTATTTAAGATATTTCTTCAATTTGTTTTATCAAAGTAAAATATAACAAAATATTCGTATTGAAATCAATTAAAATTGCAATTAATTACTCCAATTGATTTATCTTATCAAAATTTCCAAGATTTGCCAATAGTAATAGTGAGGCCGATTCGGTTCAAATCTCTATTAGGTTTATATAATCGATATATTTACAATATCATCAAGAATATTATCAAAATTCTGCATTTTTTCTCCACCAATACAGATTTTCTATAACAAAAAAAAATCTTAATCCTTGAGATTGGAGATCTAAAATTAAATTATGATCAAATTACCCGCAAATAGACGTCGTGAATAGATATTTAAAGAATTTTAAAAGCATCTTAGATCAAGGATTATTGTTTTATTGTTGTTGTTGTTGGTGCAATTTTTCTGCAGGATATTTAAACACGAAATCGTGGCCGAGGATTTTCGTACGAAATTCAAGGACTATTTTATCGTCGTCATCAATAATAAATAAAAACCGGATAGTTTTATACCTCGAAATATAGCCTCCTAGCAACCGGATGGTATTATTCAAGATCAAGGTTGATACAAAATGCAATTTTATAGAGAAAAATCCTTGTAGTACAACAATTTTTTAATATTTATTTTCAATTAATTTGAATAATTAATAGAAATTTAATGTTGTCGAGATTTCAATTAAAATACACTCGACAAACAAGCCGGTGTTAATTCAATAAAAATTGTTTTGAAACAAACACACGAACCAGACAGTTTAATATGTAGATGTGTTGGGTTTTTTTTTCGTTGCTTTTCGTAAAAGCTTACTAAATTTATTATTGTGGTAGGTCAGTTGACATCAGACTTGTGTGTGTTTGAAGAAAGCGCACACAAATTAACAACAAATTCGTGTTAGACGATTTTTTTTTTTTTTTCAAAAGGATAATCGTCCGAAATTTTATCTCAAAATTGAAGAAATTTCAATCTTACCATATCTTGCATCCACGTATCCATTGTAATATTTTCAATAATTCTACACATTGAAGATTAGATTCTTGTTAATTTCAATAAAATAGAAGAACTTTGCTTATTCCATTTTTTTTTAAACCAATCTTTATTTCAAAATTAATTTTAGTCGTAGAAACACCAAGAATATCGACGAAATTGTATGCACCGGCAACGAATTCTGTTAAAAACTAAACGGCATCCTCGTCAAGTCATATAGTTAGTCAGTCAGTCAGTCAGTTAGTTAAAAGACCACGTGTTGTGTGTTATTCGCGATTAATTTACAGCGCATCTTGCAAATATTAAAAGAAGGAGAACAATTTAATAATTAACGAATTCAAAATTATGCAAATTGTAGTGTGAAAATCAACAATTTCGATAGTTGCAGTTGTATTTAGTTCGATGATTGTTTTAATACGATACTTATTTGTAGAAATTGTACTAGAAATATTGATAATATTGATAATAATATAAAAATTAATGATAAAAGTATCCATTGGCTTTTATTAAAACAAATAAAGAAACCAAACTAGTTCGAAAATCGATTAATACTCCAATAGAGGAGTTTACTACAGAAATTCTGGATTTATGAAGTAGATTTAGTGAGAAAAAAGCATATAAAAATATGTGATTTGGCTCATTTTCTTTTAAATAAAGGAAACCCTTGAACGAACCTTGGATCTGCCCCTATATAGAGGCAGTTCTTTTTTAAAAGTTATTGCCCGTATTCTAGAAAAGATCATCAGACTTTTCAATTTCAAAATTTCAATACAAGAGTATCATAATAGTAAATTAAAAAGTAATTTTTATCACGGTTTAAATTCAAATAAAATAAACTGTTGTTGTTTAGTCTTGTATAAGTGTGAAATTTTTTTCAAATCCTAACTATTAATTAAATAACAATTAAATCTCATAGTTTTGCGTGCATATCGAATTTTAATTATAATTTTGAACATACTTTTCTAAATAAATAAATAAATAAATAAATAAACATAATAACTAATGGTCTTTTGTATTATATTTTTTTCTAATCTTCCATTAAAATAATAGTAAATTATTTTAATTGCCATTGCAAATTATAATTTTTTTTTATTTACTTTTTTATACCCGGAACTTCTCACGTTTGCATTTTATTTCTACATATTTGTATTTACTTATTTTCTATATACACGTAAGTAATAATCAACGTAACAATTATACCACAATAAAGTGACTGTGAAACATAATAAAGATTAATAAAAATGGAACATTTCTTTGGTGTTTTCCTTAAAGGTTTTCAAATTTCAATTAATTGACTATGAAATAGAATCGATATTTTGTCAAATCTAATTAAATATTAATGATAAGTTTACAAATAAACATATCACTATAAAATATCAACGAATATTAAATTAACATAAGGAAATATCGTTAACTGAATTTACATACGAACGACACGACTTTAAAATAATTAAATTGAATAGATTACAATTGAAAATTGTAGTTTTTAAGGTGTAAGTATCGAAAAATTCGTTTGCCTACTAGCAATAGTTTAATCAAAGATTGTACACCTTTGACTCATTGTATGCATATTAAGTTTACAAAAATAACACAGTCACATAAATAAAAATAATATTTGAATTAATAGAAATTATCATTTTTAATTTAATGTCTGACCCAGTGTAGTAAACAAACAAATTATTGAACAGTTTCCTTTTTCCTCTCATTATGAAAGAAACCATACGAATAAAGACATTGTAGATAAATGGAAAGCCTCTCAACAACCATCATTATCATTACAAAAAGAAAAAAATCATCTCTATTTTCTCATTAATTT
>JACDRP010000456.1:3660-49355 GCA_013841185.1 Hycleus phaleratus | reverse complement strand
GATTCTGAACGAGTTTTAATCACTGGCGCGATCTTGATTGCGTATTTGCCCGTCATTCTTAAATTTGTAACTACCTCGAAATTATAGCTTTTTGAATAAGATTCTGAACAAAATTCAACCGTAATCTCGATTTTTATTGCATATTGTCTTATCAAAACGTCCCCTCGTTCCTAAAATTGTAGATTTGTCGTAATTATAGGTTTCGAAGCATAATAAGCTTCTTAAAAGGTGATTTTTTTTAGTTTGATCATTTTTAAGCATATTGAAGCTTTCAGAGAGCTTCTTTCTAGATTCATTTCATTTTTAAGTACCCAAATAATTCACTATTGTTTAATGCTTAAACTAAGCGAATAAATCTTTTCCAGTCGTAAATATTCATGGCAAATCCAAATTTTTATAGCCTTTACAAAATTCCCCCTTTAAAACGTCCTAAATTTCTAACGACAATAAATTTTACGAAATAGTGGCGATAAAGATACAGATCGAGATCTAGAATTGATGGGAATACCACCAATAGAGTTTCTTGTCTATTTGTATAACGACAAGTAATCAAATTAATTGAAAATCAAACTCTATTTTCATTCTTTAGAAAGTTTCATTCTTTAAACACATCTTTCGATCTAAACGATAACTTTGTTGTTATAGCTGCATTGGAAGTAGTTTGGAAATGTAAAAATGGTGATTTTTCTTCAACTATTTTCTCAAACAAACTACTGATATGTAAATTGATACAGTCAGACTGGCAAACTCCCTTATTCTCAAACTAACAAACCCCTATTTAAAACAATATGCATTTAGGTCGACTTCCATAAATATTTTAGTTTTTAATTAAAATTTTATGCTCAGATAAAGCATGTGTACAGTGTAATTTGTTAACGTGTCACTTTTTTTTTTTTAATAGTTGACACAAATATTCCTTTAGGGGATTAAATAAAAATTAACAAAATTCAGTATGATTCAATTATTTTTCTAATTGCCTCGACTATATGAAGGTGAAATGGAAGGATGGCCAGCAGGGGTCTTTACGACACCAAATTCAAGATAAGACTGACGGATATTTTGTTGTTTTGGTTCAAATAGATGATGACATGTCACGAAAACAAATCCACTGATGCATTAGAAAGTCAATGTTCGTTGGTTCGTTGCGTGTTATTTTAATGTTTAACAATAAGCTGGTTGAATTATAGAAAAAAAAAAAAACTATAACAAACATCTTGAGGGTATTATCATTGATTAAAATGTTAATTTATTAGAATTAACTAGGAATATTGGTCTAATTGCTTTCAACTATTAAACAGTGCGAATTTTATTGTACAATTTGTACGGAAACGATATCAGTTGAGGGCGTAACCGGGAAGCGTGCTGGCTAGCACTTAGCCCTTGGCCGACCCTAAAGTATTAAATCAAACTGGATCTTTTAAGTACACGCACGATATTGTTGGAATATGTAGCCATTTTGCCGACAGGCTCTAATTACCTTGTCCACTCAACTTGGACTACAAATAAAAAAAAAAAAACTACAATTATTCATTTAATAATTTAATAAGAATTATGGATTAAATCCAATTTCTTTGTGCGAATTCTTCTAGAATAAATCGTAATTTTTCTAAATGCATAATCGATGGATCTTTTAAAGCAAAGTGATGTTCGGATAAATTCTCAACATCGGCTGTATTCTCTTTTTTACTGAATATTGGTGCCAACATGAACATTAAATGAAAGAATTGCGAATTTCTAGCTTCATAATTTAATTCTTTATTGAAATTCTCATAAGAAAATTCTTCACTATAACATTGAAATCTCTTCAAGATTCCAATAAAAATTTGATAATATTGTTGGAGAAATTCACCGCAATATTGTCGACAAATTGTTGTTTGTACACTTGAAAATAAGAAAAATATTAAATCTTTCACTGGTGAACCATAATCGATCACTTGATAATCGACAATTTTGATTCGATCGATACAATTTTGTTTAATTAAAATATTATTCACCCAAAAATCATTATGGGTAATACAAGCGAACGGTTCTCTAGGCGCCGGATATGGATCCAATTCAAACACCATCTTAGTTCTATCATAAAATTGCGGTCCTACGATTTTAATCAATTTCAATGTCACGTCAATCATATTCGGATGTAATTTGGCTAAATATTGCCATTGTAGCAAATATGGGGCGATTTTCTTATGGAAAATTTCCGGTTGTTGTCGTTTTAAAGCCAAAGAAGTTGCATGAAATCTCGCTAAATACTCCACTAGAATTTTCGTTGTTTCCAAATCGAAACCAACCGTACGATCCAAAATTTGATAATTTTTCAGTTTTAAATTCTCCAATAATAAAACAGCATTATCATCAATCTTTTCCGAATCATTCAACAAATTCAAACGTCCACCCAAATATTCCGCTGTAAAATTTGAAACTTTCTCAATACCATTGTGTCGTTCGAAATTTTGTAATAATGGCATTATTGTTGAATAAAATTTCAATTCATTACGATATGTTATTGACGAATTGAAGACTTTCTGTACAATTTCATTAGGTGGTATTAATTTAGCTACAGCGTTAATTTTACGTTGGTCATTATTTTTTTCTATCGTTAAAACAACACTTAACATTAAACTACCGTAATTATCACCGGGTGCTGTTAAACGTGTGATTTTCTGATCGATAATCCTCTCATTTGGCTCTAACGTTAAGATTTCTTCAATATTTACAATTTTCGGCGACATTCTTCAATGATCTACCACAAACTAAACTGATAACACCTAAATTGTTTGTTTATATACCGGCATATAATTTATGATAGAAGTGCAACCTTGATTTCTTAAAAAATTGTGATACTAATCTATATTGTTGAAGTTTAATCGTTAGATTTTTAAGTCAAATATTTAGATTTGTTTTTAACACTTAGCCGAGCGCATACTTAAATTTAGTGGGATAGTCAAAGTAGATCTCCCCGATTGGTCGAGCAGCATTTCAAGTAAAGTTGGTGGATCTCCCCGATTTACCGTAAAGTGCGCAAATCTATACAATCGATTGGATAAGTGTTAATTCTATTTAATTATTCGATAATAAATAATATTTGCTATTCAACTTTATGACAAATCATCTTTATTTCCAATAATCCGTCGAAATAAATTCCAATAGGTGTTCTAATTCTTTAAAATTTAACCTGTCGACACGGTATAGGGTCGTTGGCCTTAAACAAAAGGGTGATTTCGTTGAATAACAGCGGGATTTCTAACGGAACCGAATTATGCAATTGGTAGTTGAGCTGTTTTTTGAATACAATCAAACTCTTATAGCTAATTTTATAATCTTAATCGCTACAATTGTTTAGAACTTTGTAGCTAATTTAGAATCTTAATAAACTAGATCAAAGTCCCAAAATTGAGAGAATCTCGTTATAGTTTATCTTGCCGGATATAGAATCGATACTGGAATAAATTGAGAAATAATCAAACTGTATTTTATCGATAGGATAGAGTCTTTTTTTATTTTTTTATTCAACCAACACACCGTATGTCACATCAGTTGATGTTATCACATTTCTATTTTATGTGCAGTATATACATAGAAATATATTTATTGAGACGTGATCTAAGAATATCTACAATCTATTGGTTTGCGAAAATATAATATTTGAATTGTAAATTTTCTTGTTATACCGTTAAAAATACGAATCTTAAATCAACAATAAATCGTCTAAATAATAATTATAAAAGAGAGATCGGTGGTAGATTGTAACTAATTTAGTTCTGGACAATTACACCCATCTACTATCTTTATACGGTTGACCTCACCCTTGTTAGTGTCTGTTACAGATCAGCGCTATTGAATAGACACCAATTAACTATCTCTTCTTCTACAATTTAGTCCTTAAGTTTACTTAAGATGTCATATTGATCGAAATTCGTATCAAAACAAAAATATTTCTATCGCTTATTAATCGAAGATGATTTCTTAAAGAAAATCAACTCAAATAAAAATATTCCCCCTTGTCTGTTTTCGAGGAATATAAGACGATTTACTTGGAGTGATCTTGTATTATATACGAAAATCTCCCAGTTTGTTGTATCGACTCGATGGAAATTTACAAGATTGCGGAAAATTATTTTTTAGATAAAACTAAGCAATAAATATGTCACAATTTCAACGAAAAATCCGTAAATATTTACCGAAAAATCACTTATCATTGTTGATTACACTCTAATTTTGATAAAATTCGAAAACATTTTCAAAAAGACAATGACGTTCATCTCATTAATTCCCCATTGTATTCGATATTTTGATAACACAAATAGAATTGTTTATATTTGAAGTAATCAATCATTTAATTAAATGGGGCCCATTTTATAAGAAAGTCGTTATTTGTGTACAATTCACAATTTTATTAATATTTCTTTTATATTTGTTCAAATTAGCGAAAATTGTTCGTTCATTTATTACCCACTTTCTTATCATTACTTTTTTGTTTTTATTATTTAATTAAATACGAAAGGTTCTGATAGGAGCCCAATCGATAAGAAAACATGATATTTCAATTTACAATAAAGATTTATATAAAATCGAACATCTCAATTTAATGTATTTGTAGGGAATTATGGTGGAGGCGCCTAAAGATAAATGACATTTTGACCAAGGAATTCTGCTCTACTTTTAACTCAAAATTCAAGTATTAAGCCTTGTTGGAAAGAGTATTTCAACCTGTATAATAAAAATTCTATGAGAATTTTAGATAATAGACAAAAATCTAAAAAAATTTTCCAAAATTTCCCCATTACTCAACCTATATTGATTTGTTTGCAATGCAGATAGAATTTAATCGACAACAATTCAAACAGGTTTTCAAATATGCAAGAAATTTTCCGATCGCAGGCTAGTTTTCCAGAAAATCAAGAAAAATTGTAAAATTTTGAAGATTAAATATGGAAGAATATCAGGATATTGAAGTAATAAAGTTTAGACTTCTTGTAGATGATTCTATGGACTGTAAAATTATGCTACTGTAATGTGGAAAAATTGTTTATTTTCCTGGAAAAATTACGTGAACAACGGGCTACTTCGTTTACTAAATAACGCACAGATGGTGCTGTTATCGTAATGTTGATAAGTAAGTGTTCTACTTTATTAACGATTTGTGCAGAGTTATCAAATGTTTCTAAAACGGTAATTTCCTCGCTCTGTGATTTGAAATGCCCTTTCTAAGAAGCTCTGAAGGAGAAATCGTTTGTTAAAGTTCTAGTTCGGTCCCTTAAGAGGAATATCGGTCAATTTTTCAAAATAAATAGGATAATACGTAAACTTCCGGTTGTTTGAAGACTGCCAAGATGTTGAAGGTTGAATAAATGTAGAATTTTGCCAAATTTCTACAGTAAAAATCCTTGAAAATAATCTCTACCTCGATAGATTAGATTAGGATTTTTTGTAATTATAATAATCGATTCAATTTGGAAATTCTAAATACAGTTAGTTGTTGAAATTGTGCAGTGAAAATGGAACAAATTGTCGATCTATCGAAATTATTACAACCATATTTAGGTGAAACGAAACGAATTCAAGACTACAAAATCCAACGTTTAACAACAGCTGGTGAAAATTATGGTAGTTTAATGTTATTACTTGAATTAACAATAACGAACGGCGATAAAATCGAACAATTATCAGCCGTTGTTAAACAACTACCAAATAATGAAATTTTACGAAAAATCTTCTATACAAATCTAACATTTCCGAATGAAATCGGCTTTTATAAAATCGTATTTCCAACAATTCAACAATTTTTAACAACAAAAAACATCGAAAATTCTCTAAATTTCATTGCACAATATTATGGTAGCCGTTTAAATCTCGACGATAATAATAGAGAAATCGATGAGAATGCTGCTTTAATTTTGGAAAATTTGAAAATTGCCGGATATAAAAATCTACCACGTACAATTGGTTGTTGTTATCAAACAGCAAAATTAGTAATTGAAGCTATGGCTGAATTTCACGGATTTTCATTGGCATTAAAGTTGAAACAACCACAAATTTTCAATGATAAAATCAAACCGTATTTATTGAAATTTGATTTATTTGACGGGGAAAATAATCCAAATAATCCCAATGATGCTGAAAGTAAACAAAAAATATACAATATGACAGGTAAAATTACAGGAATAAGTCAATATAAAGACCGAATTAAAACGGCTCTAATTAACACCGATTACAGTGTTAAAAACGATAATTACGCTACTGTTATCCATAATGATATTTGGACTAATAATATAATGGTAAGAATGTCCTCTGATGGTCCTAGCGATATAAAAATCGTCGATTATCAAATTTGCACGTACGGTTCTATCGCTAAAGATCTACTATTTTATCTGTTTACAAGCATCGAAAACGAAATTTGTCGCCAATATTTGGATGAATTCATCGAATATTACTACAAACACTTCATTAACAATCTAAAAAAATGCGATTGTAATTTAGAGAATTACAGCTACGATGGATTTTTGAACGAAATTAAAATCGAAGCCCAAAAATCCCAAATCCACCACATTTTAGTGATGTTAACACCGATTTTTGAACATAAACCCACAGAAATGAGCGATATTGAAGAACTCCAAGTCAATACCGACAATATTACCGAAGATTATCAAGAAAAACTACGTCTAATTATAGACGAATTTATTAAACACAACTGGATTTAAATAAAATTAAATAAAATAATTATATTAAAATGTGTTAATTATAGATAGAATTAACCGTTCAATAAACTGTGATTTTAAATTGAAATATCAAAAGTTATTTTAATTGAAAAACAACAAACCCGCCCCTAATACATATGCAAAATTATTTTATAGAAATTTGCACCACCACCTTATCAAATGAATTTGAACACGACAAATAGAAACGGGAAAAAATAAAAATAGCCAAGTTATTTCTTTAAAAACCCCCACACATATACAAGAGTATAGAAAAAAATACACAACACCTTGATATCTTGACAAATGTCAAGTGATAATGTACAAAGCATTTGTCAAGCTTATCAACAATATGTTAAAATAGAGGGTGGTTCTTATAGTATACACAACAATAATAACAATGATGGATTTTAATAATTTTATCAAACTCAAACTTGGATTGATTGTAAGAACGGCGTGCTATATTATTTTAATAAATTTTTTTAGGGGACATACCGATTTTAACACGTTATTTATAAATATTATCTGCGCAAATTACTGCGCAATGGTGGGGGAATTTATTATTATTTGTTATTCTATATCGTACACAATAAATCAACATTTCCCCCCTATTTGTGTACAATAATAACAACAAAAACAACACTCGACAAATTATTTTCGTATCGTAAACTTAATTTTATCATTTGAACGTATTTTTAATGCAAAATACGTACATAAATTGTTGTTTTTTTGCAACCCTATTATATATTAAGCATTTATCTTGACGTCAGAAAGTATGGTTTTAGTATTAGTTTTTAAATAGAGCTTATTATATGTTAAATTTGTTGGTAAAAATCGTGACTATAATCATAAAATATTGTTTTATCAGTTCTAGTTTAAAATATACAGTTGAATTGTCACAATCTTAAATTATTAAATGCTTATTTTAGATAAGTGAAACTGTAAAAAACAAATTAAAAGCTTTAAGGATTTAGTTTCGTTCTAATGGCTCTAAATCGAATTAAATTGTGCAATAAGATTAATCAAAAATTGCTCACATTCTGTAACTTTATAGAGACAGTCTCTAGCCCCGATTAAAATCATTATAGCCAACATTTCAACGATTTTATAAACTATATATTTTTCGATAAGAATTAGAGTAGAAAATGCTTATAAAATATTTAAATAATTAAATTAAAGTATTTAATAAGAATTTAAGATATGTACTTATGTACGAAAGGCGTATTCTTGTTCCTGTTTGGACAGAAGTTTAGTTAAAGGAAACTTTGGGCGAGTAAATCATACTGTAAAGTTACAAGGAAGATCAAAGACAATAATCGTTTTACTCCTATTCTGTTTTAGATTAAAGCTGATCAGTTAAATAACTTCAAAGGAATGAATGCATTTCTATACTAACAAATTATTATTATTATTTAGTGGAAGATAAAACCGCAAAGCAGTTAACATGTTTAGATCTGTACTTTGGAATTTTATTACAAGAAAAAACAGAGGAGAATGCGAATAAGTTTACGATTATTGAAGGGAATGCGTCAATAAATTCGCTAAAATACAAGCGTCTAAATTTACAAAAATAGATAAAAACCCAATAAAATTGAAATATAATTAAAATTAACCAACCGCCGCAATATAAGAGACCCAATTAAAATATCCGCCGTACAAAATGTGGTTGAATGACCCCTGAAGTGCCACAATTCCGTTTTTATTTGGGGCACTAATTAACCTCAGTCCGGTCCTGCTCTTACCACAACTTTATATTAAACAAAACAAGTCCTTATGCGGTTCAATATAGAAAAATTATAACGTAATTGGTTTAAAGCAAAATAATCACTTACTGTAATTGGTTTTTTTCATGATTTCAGCCAGTTTTTCAGCGATTTTTTCAGCTCCCCAGGTAGGTATACGGAAGTGGTAGTACACAAAATTTAATCAACAAAACACTTCTATTATTATTATAAAACAATATTTTTAATTAATTTTAAATGATAATAATGATTTTAGTATTAATTTAATTTATTAAATTACCGTAATTTAATTTTAAAATGAACTAAATTTTGTGAAACAGTCGCCATCTTATGCGACACATAACCTAACTAAATTAATTCTGGTTTTGAACAAAAGAAGGTCGCTATAGAATTTACAGTTTCCTGTAATTCAATTCCAATTATTTGACGATTTTATAATTAAATTATTGTTACAACAATCTTACAATAATTAAAGAAAATATTCTAGGAATTCTGAGACTATTGATATTACCAGAATTTGAAATTTATTCCGAATTTTTTTTATAAAGATAAGCGAAAACGCGCAATTTGATCTAGGCGAAAACGCATAATTACCAAATGTCATTTTATTAGCGGCAAATTTAAATGAACCGAAACCACAACAGAGAATACACCAATAAAGTGTTTAAAATGTCGAAAATAATAAAATTTGTAGAATTATCGCATTATTGTTCAATAATATAATATTTATTTATTATTAATGGAGCAATTCTCGGATTTACACAAAGAGGTTATCTGTCAAAAATGTTACCAACTTATGCATAATTATTGTTGTTATTAAACAAAAATTAAATGATAAATACGCGTTAAAATTGTTGAAAACTATCAAAAATTGTGTTGTTTTAGTTAAATTTGTTACAATAGTATGTTTAAATTGTTTACAAATAGTTTAGTTGGTAATTTTTAGGTTCAACTAAGGTTGGCAATATTTGACAAATGACAATCGCACGTCAAAATGTTAACATTTAATCAATTTTAAACAATCTGTACTAACAATTATAAACGAAAACTAAACATAAAACAAATAATTCCTTATTAGAACCTTAATCTAATAATTCTACTAACAATTATGGTAAGTTAGACAATTAAATTACAAATACAACTAAACATAACCTCAAATTTCGTTCTTATCAATTATTGTTACCCCCTGTGAGAATTTCGATAAAATTACAATAAATTAATTTAGGGGATGAACGAGCACGATTCATTGATTGCTCTCGAGTATTTAATGGACGAATTCTTCAATCCATTAACGGATAATTCAAGAAAACATGAAATCGAACAACAGTTGCAATCGTTCAAATGTTCGCCGCATTTATGGAAATTGTGTCTTTATTTTTTAACGAATACGTCTAGTCAATACGTGACTATGTTCGCTCTATCGACTTTAGAGGTAATCTTGTTGGTGAAATTGTAAATTTTCGCAATTTAATCGTTCTGTTTTGAAGACTGTGATCAATCAACAATGGAGGAATACCGACTGGTCGTGTAAGGAAGAATTGAAGAATTTCTTGCAGAATTATCTAGTAGAGAAGGGTAGTAGTGCACCGCATTTTATACGGGGGAAATATACGAAATTATTGGTGATGATAGCGAAATTTGATTGGCCGGAACGGTATCCCGATTTCTTCAACAATATCCTAGAAGTGTGTGGTTCAATTATACAGGGTAAGCCAAGAGAATGGCCTATTAAAAGTTCTAATTGATGGAACTCTCGTAAATTTGGTTTATCCACCTCAATTAAGTCTAGAAAGTATGAGATGGTGTATTTTAATTTTTATTTTAAATGGAATGGTATATTTTTTATTGTATATTAAAATTCTATGGTAAATTTAAGGCGAGTTTAATAGTTTCTCAGGAATTTTGAGTTTTTATGANATCAGCGATACTAATACAGTTTGATCCAGAATTATTTTATCTATCCAATCGAGTCAAAAAAATATGGTGTTCGATTCAAAACAACCAAGATATTAGAGTTTAAAAATTGTCTGAAATTAAACAAAAATTTCAGCTAAACGCTGAAAGATACTTCAAATCTATTAAATTTGGTAGAAAGTACAATATTTATACTATTGAAATTCCAAATTGTGATCATTTAAACGATATAGTTTGTAAAATATGAATTTTTTAAACAAACACTGCAAAAATAAAAAGAAAATAGAAAAATTTGATTATAAAATCGAAATATAATATAAAGAATATAGAGTTTTATTTAAAATAAGAAGTAAGGTGCAGATTATGAGGCCTCATATAGATTGAAGCTATAAATCAAACTTCAGGAATTTTCAATAAATAGAACTTATGCTCGTAACAGGCCATCCTCTTGGTTCACCCTATATTTATTATTGTTTATTATTATATTTGTTTTTAGTTGTTAAAATCGGAACCAAATCAATTAGTCGGTTTGATTTTGTTACGTACAACAAGTGAGGAATTTATGGGTGTGAATGCATCATTCGAGAATGGACGTAAAGATGAAATTACAAGACTGTTACATCAATACATTCCTATTGTATTTCAATTATTGAATTCGATTTTAGTGAATTTAGTTAGTAAACCGAGACATACAGTAACAGCAACACCACCACCATCACCAACAAATCCAACAACAACACCAACAATAACACAACAATTAACAACAGCAACATTCAAACCGGATAATAAAGCTTTAAATAAAGAAGCTTTAGATACTGTACAACATTTATTCACATGGGTAGCAATCAATCAAATACCACCAACGATAATTAAAGCTATCTTTAATTTCACCAACATCTCCAGTTATGCTCAAGTAATTAATTAATCAATTCCATTAATTATTAGTTAGTTAAATTAATTAATTAATTGTAGGATGATCATGATATGTGCGTCTTAGCAATGTCGACAATTAACGAATTATTGTATCGTAAATGTACACCGCCAGGTAGTCGGGAATTCTTCATTCAACTCTATTTTTATACGTTGGAATTATTGCGCGATATCACCTGTTCGACGACTTGTAGAATCGATACTTTAGATCCAATGTAAATTGTTTTTTATTTTTCTATTTTATATTAATTTTTTTTTTTTTGTAGTTTTATCGAGAAACTATCCGAATTGTTGATATTGATAGTTGAGCAACATTTATGGCGTCTTGAAATGGAACCGGGTTTTTCAGCTTTAGAATTCTTATCGTTATTGTTTCAATTGACTGTACAATTGCCATCGATTCAATGTTATTTGCGTTGTTTGGCTGTATGGGCGGTTTTCTTCAAGGAAATCAAACCGGAGAAGAGTCAAAAGTAACGTTTTGTTTTTTTTTTTTTGTTTTAATTAGTTTTGATCTATATCTCTATATAGGGTGAGTCAAGAGGGTGGTCTTTGGATAATATTCTCGTCGTTTTATCAAATAGGGTGAAAGTTAGGAGGGCTTTAATAACATGTTGATAGTTTTTCCGAAAATCTAATATTTTTGAAATTTTTGCTACTAGATAATCAAAATTTGCAACTTAGATAGACCAGATTACGTATTTTATGTCAAATTTTGTAGAATTGGTTTCTCTTTCAGAGTTTAGCTGAAATTCTTGTTTAATTTCAGGCAACTTTCAAACTCAAATATTATGTTTATTTTGAATGATACACCTTTTTTTCGTATAGTTGGGTGGACAGAAATCTTCTCTATCGAATTTTATTATCATTCCCCATACTTATCTTTAATAATTTTTCAGTTATTCAATTTTCAATTTCTATTAATTTCCCCCTGAAAACAAATACTAAAACATAGAAGGCTAAATCCAACAACTGTCAATTCAATTGTTACAATCGACATCTTAATTATTATTTATTTTGAGATTTTTTTAATGGAAAACAGTAGAACGATTTGTTAATTAATTTAATGAAGATTGGTTTCGTTTATTTACGTAAAATTTGCTGAAATTGCTGAAAAAAAACGTGAAAATATTGCGACAGTTGTCATTTTGCAAAGCCTTCTATACTCTTTTTTTATTGATGAATTATCAACACAGATGACTAGATACCACTTTTAAATAAGTTTGAAAAATGGGGCTAAAGAAATCTAAATATAGCTTATTTTCAATGGAACATTTTTTTAATTTTTTAGGATGGACAGATAAAAAATTCAACTTTTTCTATATTTGTTTGATAATTTTTCAGTTGATATTTTCAGTTTCAACCGATTTTCCATTGAAAGAAAATACTAAAACATAGAAGGCTTAGTCAAACAACTGTCAATTCAATTGTTACAATTAACAACAAAATAATTATTTGTACGTTTTTATGGAAAATAATCGAAAAAAACCGATAATTAATTAAATCAAAATTAATTGGATTCTTTTGTCATGGAAAATTTGCTGAAATTGTTGAAAAATCATGAAATATTAAAAATTAACCTCAATTGTAATAGTTGTCATTTTGCAAAGCCTTCTATGTATTTATTTGCCGATGGATTATTAAAGCATAGGTGACTCGATACTAGACAATTTCAGAAAAATGGAATCTGAAAATTGTAAATAACTGAAAAATTATTAGAGATAGGTATAAATGACCTAATATAGTTCGATACAGAATTTTCCTCTACAACTATATGGAGAAAATTATGGTGTTTCATTTGAAATATGCGCAATATTAGAGTTTGAAAATCGACTGAAATTAAACATAAATTTCAGCTAAACACTGAAATATAATTCAATTCTATGAAATTTAATTTAAAGTACATAATTTAGGCTATTTGAGTTTCAAATTTTATTTCCCTAGTAACAATATTTTCAAAGATATGATTTTCTAAATTAAACACCAAGAAATTTCAGTAAAATTCAAAATAGAGTTTACCGCCCCGTATATCTGGGGTTGATAGAGCAAGGAGAATATTTTCTAGGGGTAGTTCATATGGAAAAACAGCTGTAAACGAAATTTCAGCCTGTAGTGTTCGATTTATTTCAATAAGAATCGAGATTAAGATCAAGACTTGTTGAGAATATCGTTGTATTTATAATTTTTGTAGATATTCGCAAGCTTTCGTCGGTTTATTAGAGGCTCTATTGAAAAAAATCCAATTTTCTACCAACAATCGTCAATTGGAAGAAATCAACAATACCGATCTAAACGACGATGTAATTACCAAATTTTTAAGAATTTTCAATAATTAATCGATTTAATTGTTGAATTTTTGTAGAACGAAACCGACTGGCAGATTTTCTTAAAAACAACAATCGAAATTATCGCAATGATCACCGAACAATTACCGATAGAAACATTAAATCGTATCATTATTTTATGGGAGAACACATTTGAAGTGTATCGACGTATTGAAATGATCGTTGATCGACAAAATTCGATATTAAATTGTGATCCATTGGAGACTGGACGACTTTGTCAAATTTTAAACGATTTCACTATTTTAACACAAACTTTAGCGCGATTATCGCAACATTTCCTCGACCCAGGTGCGATTTTAAGAAAATTGTAATTGTTTAAAATTTTTAATAATTAATGAAATTATAGGTGATGAAGATGTGGGTAGAACCTCAACGGTGTTGATTAATAATTTGGTTAAGAAATTAGTAGAAAGTGCCTCTTTAGCTGCAAATTTACGGTTTTATAATCTCAAAACTAGCCATAAATTAATCGAAATTTTCATCGATAAGTAATAGTTTTAATTACAAAAAATAATTGTTTTTAAATCAAATTCAATTGCAGTCACAGTCAATTATTGGCAGCGATAAAAACAGTCCTCCCGTGGATATCAACACGGATCGATTTGGAAAATTTCCGGTTAATTCTCGATATAACTCTACCATTAATCGATGAGAACGTACCGGAGAAAATTAACAATTCAGCTGCACATTTATTTCTATCGTTAACGAATTTGAATACGAACGATATTGTTTTATTAACGAATATTACGCAATTTATAACGATATCGACGAATTTACAATTCGCAAATAAGCAAACAAATTTAATTGTTTATAGTGGAATTGTTAATTTATTATTGAAATCATGGGATGATACAATTAACGATAAAATCAACCATAAAAACTATCTAATCAATCAATTCTTCGATACGTTAACGCATAATTTCCGCAATTTAAACAACAACAATAATAATACGATGAATGAGAATCGTATTAGGGAGATTGTTGATAATACATTAACGCCATTGTCGCATATTGTTGATTTTTGTAAAAGTTTTACGAATATGGCGAAACGACGGTTGTATTTATCGTTAAAAACAACAATAGAACATGCGATTTTATTGTTTCCGCAATATGCACGTTGTAATGAGATTAGTAATGGTATTTTGATATTTTTTTTGAATGTTTTACGAGTTTTACAACAACAAATCGGTATTGATGGTACAAGGAAAGCTGTGGAAGTATTCTTAGAAGTTGCCGTTAAGTAAGTTTCGAATATACCGGGTGAATCAAGAAAGTTAAGATATTCTAATTGATGGGTTTTTTTTGCATATTTAGATTCTAAGATGAAATTTGAGGTGATTTTGATAGTTCTGCAGGAATTTCGGTTTTTCCGATTTTTTTTTGAAGTTTTTTTGAAAAATTCATTATTTAAAAACTATTGGGTTTAAATGGGCAAAATTTGGAATTTTAGTCGTATAAATATTGTACTTTCTACCAAATTTGATAGATTTGAAGNTTTCAATAAAAAACAAGAAGAAATTAATAGTTAATTGAATCAAATTTAATTGGATTCTTTTTTCATGGAAAATTTGCTAAAATTGCTGAAAAATCATGAAATATTCAAAATTAACCTCAATTGCGGTAGTTGTCATTTTGCCAAGCCTTCTGTTTTTCTTAATAGGCGAATAATTGAGCCATAGGCGACTAGATATTAGAAATTTTCAGTCAGGGGAGAAAACTAGAGATTGAAAATCTAAAATAACTGACAAATTATTAGAGTTCGATACCGGGAAGTTAGTACGGATCGATAAAGATTTTTTTCTCTATACAACCGTATAAACAAATATAGTGTTCCATTTAAAATAAGAAAGAAATTAGAGTTTGAAAATTGCCTGAAATTAAACGCAAATTCCCGATAAACACTGAAAGAGAAACCAATTCTACAAAATTTAGTAGAAACTACAATATTTATACTAATAGAATTCCGAATTTCAGTTACTGAAACGCCATAGTTTTTGAAATATGAATTTTTTAAACAAACTACAAAATCAAAACCTTCATAAAAAGTCAAAATTTCTGAAAAACTACTAAACTAGCCTTAAATTTGACCATAGATTCTCTTAAAATAGAAAAGTACTTCATTTTCTAGAGCTAATTCGGGTGGATCAAGCTTTTGATAGGCAATCCTCGTCTTATCTCGTATATTAAAACTGTAAGAAAGTTCGTTCATTTTAGGGAACAAGGTGCCGGAAATTTTCTCGATAAACTCCTGCAAATTTTCCAATTAGTCATCGAATCTCCTGGTTCTTCATACAAGAATTTCCTACCAGGCATCTTACAACTCTGCATGGATAACGTCTATCCTTACATTCTAACAAATAACACCAATCCGGACGCCTTTATCTCGTTATTAACGCTATTACACAGGTAATTTTAATTCGATTTCTTTAGATTGTTGTTTAATTTAATAATTTTCAAGTATTTTACTACACCGTTGGCAATATTTCTACAGTAGTCAAGTCCGATTGGGCTATTCGCCGGTTTATAACGAATCCGAAGCCGAAACACCAGAACCGACACAATTATTGGTAGTATTACAAGTATTCGGACAGGGTTTATTACAGGACGATATTAACGTATTTAAATTGAGTTTGGCATCGTTGGAGGATTTGAATTCGAAATGGAAATTGTATTTGAATGTCCTCTATCGTTACAATAATCTATCGAAGTATTTAACAGTATTGTTGCAAAATTTAATCCAGAAAACTCAAAGTTTATTGTCGGAGGATATCCAGATTGCTGTCTACAATATGGCTGTTGTTAATTTCGATTATTTCTTTACAACATTCCTGCGTACATTTCTAGAAACGATCAGCGATATCAACAATGAACAAAAGGAGGTTCTGTTGAATAATTTTCTACGCAATTACGATAAAGATATGCCGACGTTTGTGCGAAATTTGCAGATTTTCGTGAACGATGTCCAACATTATAGACTGTCGAGCGCACCAACTGGGTTCATTGTAAATTAATTTATTGTAATAAATTTTATGGTTTTCTATTATTTTAATTGTGTAAATTGCGCCCAATTCGTTAATTTGTTGTCTTATCGTTCCGATTCTTAAGTAAATCGACGTCTCTGCCAAAATATTTACACTACGGCTTAATTAAAGAATAGTCAAGTTCATTTATTCTTAATTAGTTCGAAGATTAATTAATGCGATAGAATTTATGTTGATTATTATAACGAATGGACGATCAAAGGGAAAGTTTGAGTTGTTTAGTTATAACTGGGGGCTTTTTAAAAAGTACACTCGTAAGTTCTTTCAAATATAACGGGATTATGTTGTCGTTTTTAAGCGAATCATTTGGAAAAAGTTGGCCGGAGCGGAAATTTAGCTTCCGTAAAGTTGCGTAAGGCGTTGTTTTTTCTACGTTCGATAATTTTTAAACTGAATTACGATTGTGTAACGATGATTTTGCCAATTTTGGTCGGTGCCGAGGAGCGGGTTGTATCGGTTGAAAGCTTTTAGATTTGGATTTTTAGTGAGTTTGAATGTGTTTTTTTTATATTTTTATACTCCTAGTTGAGGTAAGTTTTAGATAATCGATTTTTTATTGAATTAAGTGTCTAAAAATTTAGGGGAATTGTTAAGAATTCAGCCTGAAAAGCGCCTCAAGCTTCAATCCTGACGACAATATTCCAAAAAATAGGCGATAATTTAGATCAAAATCTGTTACAGGCCGGAATTGAGCCGGAAATTCTGCTTAGAAATCGACTTAAATTCCATTATTTTCACGCTTATTAGAATCGAATTCTGATAATTTAAAGTCGAAACGTTTAGAGATGTAGACGGAGGTAGAAAATTTAGCTCGAAAATTGCAGCGCGTTTGAATATTTTTGACAGTTTTGCAGTTAAATTTTCAGAAAATTACCGAAAATAAGGCTAAATTGTCTCATTCCAGTGTGGAAATTTCAGGAAAACACGCAAGAATTCAACTCGAAAATCGTCCTAATCTTCTCTCAATGACTATAAGGCAAAATTTATAACAACGGGCGGTGATTCAAGACGAAATTTTGGATTTAAGACGCGAATTTAGCTTAGAAATCGACTTGGGGTCGGTTTCTGAAACGATAGCTATCGGTCCTATAAGGCTATCGATTCTATAAAGTGTCAATATCGGTTTCTGAAAGAGCCGCTAGGAGTTGTAGATTCGACTAATCTTCTCTAAGCTAGCGAGCCTACATTATTTCTCTTTCAAAAACAGGTTTCGAGTTAATCGATACTACAACCTTGTAGAATCTATAACTATTGGCTCTATATGTTCTAGAAACTAACCCTTAAACTGCATTATTTCCATGTCTGGTATGGAATTCAAACGATTTAAGACTCGAATATTTTGAAATTTGAATGGAAAGTGGAAAATTCAACTCAAAAATTGATGTTTAATACTCCTCATTTCAGGGTTTTAAAATTTAGAGAAAATTCAGTTTTGCTTGAAAATCGCCCGAATCTTCCCTCTTATCGAGAAAATTTACAAAATTAGGCGCCAAATCGACTTAATTTTCAAGTCTGGTATGAAATTCAAATGGTTTAAGTTCCAAATATTTTGAAATTCGGCAATTTTATATCATATTTTAATAAAAATGAAAATCAATTATCGTATTTCTGTAATATTTAAAAACCAGTACCCAAGATAATTCCGATTTTCTTTTACTGAATTGTTTAATTTCAGTGTTTTCGAATTTAAAGAAAATCGGCAAGAATTCGACTCGAAAACGGCAAAATTTACAAAAATTGATGATAATTTAAGGTGAAAACCCTTTAAGGGTGGAAATTTAGCTTATAAATGGACTTAAACTGCATCATTTTTATGTTTGATATTGAATTTAGACGATTTAAGGCTCAAATGCTTTGAAATGTAGATGGAAAGTGAAAAAATCGACTCGAAAATGGACCCCGTTTGGATGCCTTTGGCAGTTTTGATAAAAAAATTTAATAAAAACTGTTTTTTCTTTAAATTTTGGTTCTCCTTTCTGGTTAAGTTTTGACAAAATTATCCAAAATAATTCCCATTTTCCTCTTCTAAATTTATTCCAGAACCTTGAAATTGGAAGTAAACAGTCAAGAATTCAGCCCCAAAAACGCCTGATCTTCTATTGTTAACATCCAATGGGCAAAAATGATTAAAAATGAAGATAATTTGTAAGGAAAATTTCTTTTGGGCTACAATTAGGCCAAGAATTTAGCTTAAAATCGACCTAAACTGTATTAGTTTCAAGTTTGGTAGCAAATTTGGGTAATTTAAGAGTCAAATATTTTGAAATCTGGACAAAAAAATGGAAATTTTAACACGTTTGGATCTCGTTTATAGCGAATTTTGATAAAAATCCTTGATTGAAAAACACCAAAAAAGTCTAATCCAGATTTTCTTTCGCTAAATTTATCATTTCAGAGCTCCAAAATTGAGGGAAAATAGAAAATAGCCCCTTTCAACAAATAAGTCGGAAAATTTACAAGAATTGGCGACAAAAATCGGTTATAGACTGGAATTAAACTAGAAATTTGGCCCAAAATCGACTTAAACTGCATTATTTTCATCCGAAATTGATGTTTGAATTTTTTTTTGGAAATTTTATAGCAAAATTTGAAGAAAATCAATAATTTGGAACGGGAATTTTTCGAAAGCTGAAGTGAGAATCCAGTTGGAAAATTGAACGTAAGTAGCTTTTTTATTGGTAAATTCGACCCAAATTGACATCTAAATTTGAGTTAAGACGAAAATATTCAAAAGTCCCTTTTTAAAATTAAACATTCCACTAAAAGTCGTTTTTACGATTAATTACCCTTATCAGTCCGATTTAATATTGCAAATTTAACCCTGATTGTCACACCAAAACAATTATTTTCTTAATGGGGGCACTTTTTCACATTTTTAATTTACACGAGCTAAAAGACATCCATTTTGCGTCTAAAAATCTTCTCGGAAATCTTAAAATTCAACAGTTTTTTTGGTTTTATCCCGCGAAACTTTATCGTTAAATTTTAAAGTCGCTTAAAAACCCGGCGCCTCCACCAATTTCCACCTCAGCCAAACTTCAAACAGTCTTTATTCACACGTTTTTTCTTGTAATTTATAATAAATTCCAACCATTGAGCATAAAGCGATGGAAATCTTGAAGTTGAGTTAATAGGAACTTAAATTTGTACAAAAACATTCGGGCGTTTATCAATCGTTAGAACATGAATTGATTTTCAACATGAATAAGTCCAGGACAAACATTAGTTAGTCAAATCAACTTTTTACGCGGCGACAATAACGATTGGAAAATCGAATATTGTAGGCGGTGGTCGTGTTTTATCAATGGAAATTATTCCAATAAACTTAATTGCTTTGTCCAACTCTAATAATTTTTATTTCTTGTTTAAGTTACAATAAATATAACAGAATATATATTCTATTATTATAATTAATAAATACAACTTTATTTCGTCTATCTACATTAAAATAGAATAGATTTTTTTAAGTAAAAGTCGATTAGAAATTAAGTTGTTTTAATTAAATTCAAACATTGATATGTGTCTTGAATTTTGGAAATTGTAGAGGATTGATTTTTCCAAATCCAGCCATTATGGAAAAATCACCGGTGATTTTACTTGGAAAAAATCAAAAAACAATGAGGACCGATCATTGAAAAATCGTCTCAACGGCCGGTTCGATAGATTCAAATGACGGATAGCCCTAAACTAGATCAGTTAAGACGGTGACATCAACCTAAAATTAACAATTTTACAAACAATCGTTTCAACTATTTGGCAATTACTTAAAAGTGAATTCATTGACTGTTTTCATCGATTCCATTCCAAAAGTCCCCGTTATCCGGCTGGTTCGTCAACAAATACAACAACTGTTGCAAATCCAACTCTTGTTCGTAAATCGGCTCCCCGATCACCGCCTGATTTGGCGCCTTCTTGCCGCGCACCCCGACGAATTTCCCGCGCAATTCGTACGGGAACTTCTTGCCGCGCATGCCGAAGAAGCCGGATTGCCGCGGTTGTTTCTTGCCGCGCATGCCGAAGAAACCGGACGGTGCCCGTTTGTCGTCCGTTGGTTTTTTGCCGCGCATCCCAACGAAACCCATGGGGGCGCGTTTGTAGTAGAAATCGTTGTCCTGGTCCTGGTCGTTGGCCTTCTTGCCGCGCATACCCATGAAGCCGGACGGGGCGCGTTTGCCGTACTCTTCATCTGTCAAATTTCGTAAAATTGTAGCGATTTTTGTTAGTTTTGGGGCCGGAAGTAGCTCTTTTTCCACCCAAAAATGCCAATTTTTGTGACTGTATTTCTGGTTTGTTTCCAAACCAACTTAAATGATTCGCGTAGTATTAGAAAGAGAATTCCAAAAAGCAAGACTTGATCTGTTTCATTTTGGAAAATTTTAATTATTTACCGAGTAATGGAAGAAAATGTAGCAGTATGTTTTTTGACAGAATTTCTGATAATTTTCTATAATTTCCCTTATAACGGGGTCAGTTTCGTATAATTGTAGATTTTGACAGAAAATTGATGGCGCTTCCAATTCCGGCAGAAATTTTCCGATAGACCTGGTAGTTTTTCGGAAAATTGCTAAAAATTTTGAAATTTTACATTTGCTCTGATCTCTACAATTTTAATTGTACAATATCGCATTTGAAAGCTTTGCCATGGGAGGGTTGACAATCTGGAAAACTCCAGTTTTGAAAACTTAGAAGGGTTAACGAAAATTTTCAGGCATTCTTGAGTGTTTTTGAGTGTCATTTTCGCATATTAAACTTAATTTTTTGCAGCAAAATTTATAACAATTTATAGAGCATTCGATTAGCTTTCCTATCATTGAAAAAGTTTTGGAAAAACTCGGAAAATTGGGCTGAAAATAGAGCGTTTTTTTTTAATAGACCAATAAACAAGCCTATTCTTTCTAGTAGCTCAAGTTTGGCAACCCATCTAACGGACGACGTCTGTTTGAATAAAGCCGCCCTAATTTCAAACAAATGCGCTCCATTTTCAGACGAATTTTCTTAGAATTTTCCAAATTTTCCCAATGAAAATGGCAATTTTTGGAAAGCTTATAAAATACACTACAAACTGATCTGAATTTTATTAAAAACTTTTCCAGTTTTACAAATCTGGGTTTTTCTCGATTTTCTTTATATGCCCGAACTCTTGAATGTGATATTGTATAACTGTTAATCTTCCAAATTATAAAAAATAAAACAATTGTAAATTTCCAACTTTTGCATCGATTTTCTGGAAAACTAACAACTCTATTATAAATTTTCTTGCAGATCTGGAAAGCGCCTTCAATTCAGTATCAGAGTTGACAATTTCGTTCCAAAATATACAAAATTATCCAAGGTTTGAGAAAAAATATAGAAAATTATAACAAATTTCAACAAAAGATACGTTTCTATATTTTCCTCGATAACTTTAAAATTAAATAACATTTTCCAAAACGAAACACATCGTGTTTTGCGTCTTGAAAATCTCTTTTTAATCCCATTCAAATCATTAAAATGCGTTTTAAAATAACTGAGCAATGTCGTTATCAATATAAATATATGTTTCAAATTGTAGAAAACAGAACGATTGTAAATTTTCAACTTTTTTATCAATTTTCTTGAAAACTAATAGGTGTATTGTAAAATTTCTTTCGAATCTGGAAAGTGCTTTCAATTTTCTATCAAAATTTACAGTTTCGTTTCAAAATATACAAAATTTGAGGGAAAATATAAAAGATTATAAGAAATCTCAACAAAGTACACATTCTTACATTTTCCTCGATAACTCGAAAACTAGCTGAGGTTTTCCAAAACGGAAAACTTTATGCCCTGCTCTTTGAAATTCTCTATCTAATACCGTTAGAGTCATTAAAATTGATTCACAAATAATTGAGCAATTTGGTTATAAATATTAGCATTTTTTATGCTAGCGGACCGAAAAAGTATACAGCCGGTACTTGAGTGAATCTTGAGTAATTTAATTTCAACTTCAACGCCATAATTACCGAAATTGGGGAATTCGATGTCCTTCTTGCCGCGCATCCCCATGAATCCGGACGGTGCCCGTTTGTAGATCCCATCCGGATAGATGTTGTCCTCATCATAGAACGGAAACGGTTTCTTGCCACGCATACCCATAAAGCCGGATGGTGCACGTTTCTCTATATTCAAACTGTCATTACCACCATCATCATCGTCTTCAATACCATTAAATTGATTGTTAACCGTTTCATCTGTTGTTGTATATTGAATCGATTTCTTGCCTCTAGTCCCTGTAAAACCGGTCGGTATACGTTTATGATGGTCCTCGGCTCTGCACAGGTTACAACAGATCAAAACCATAACGATGGTGATATTTAACGATGTCGTCGGATGCATTCTTTTCAGTCTGAAAAAAAAAACCAATAACAAATAACGAGATTCTGTTGTGGATAAATAAACGAGATCGGTTTACGTTCCGGATACATAATTGGACCTTTACAAATTTACATAAAACGAGAAAAATTGGTATTTATACCTAGAATTTGCGACAAGTTATCAACATTTGCAAATATTTATTGTTTTACCGAAAAAAATCAACGACTTTCCGCTCTTTTATTCTTTCCCAACAATAGAATAGAACAAAAACAAAATCCAACGCTTGTACGTCATGAATTATCGGTGCTTTTAAAGTGAAAGCTTCCTTAAAAGGCACAAGCATCCGTTCTTGACTGTCGCCGGACTCGCCCCCGTTATTTTTCCAACATAAATCCGCAACTTTAGTCGCTTCAAATACACCGGAAATAATCGGATTTGAGTTGAATCCCGTCCGGCGCATCCACCAATTTTACAAATTAATCGAATATTCATAAAATTTGTAATTTCGCTAAATTCCACCCGTTTTAGATAGAGGCGGTAGTAATATTTTTATAACCCCACAATATCAATGTTTTTATTAACGTTTGATATTCAAGCGCTTCTATAGAATGTTGGTGTTGTAAAATTGGAATTTTTGTATTCGATTCGATTATTGTAATTAGTAGAGGTTTTACGGATCTGCAACTGCGGAATTTCCGCTAAATTTTCTGCTTCTGTTTTTGCATCCGTTTTAACGGATTTATAACGGAAATTACTACTAGAAAAGTATAAATTCATTGAATTTGAAAGTTTTTACAACGTCTATTCCGATTCGGTGTTCGTATATTGCCAATTTTCAATCATGGATTTCTTCCTTGTTTAATGAGATATGGTAACGAATACAATAGTGTTAGAAAAGGCATTTGAAGGAGTATTTAAGAGTAGTTTTTGTTTTGAAAAATTCCGATTAAATTCTGAGTTACACAAGAGAATTGTGGAGTATCTTTTTTTTTTTTTAATTTTTCCATATTTCTATAGTTTAGCTAAAATTATCGATTTTCCGAGAATTTTCTTACAGTGTATTGCAAATTTAAAGCTCTATTGAAGCCTTTAAGAAATTTTCCAGAAGGTTTGTTGGTTTTGCGGAAAATAACAAGAATTTGAAGGCATCTTTTTTTCCCAATTGGGTGTCGGCAGATTGCCAATTTTCAATCGTCGATATCTCCCTCGTTTGATAATACATTGCAATGGTTATAGTTGCATTAGAAAGAATATTTAAAGAAGTATTTTAGAGTATTTTTGTTTCGGAAAATTGCAATCAAATGGTGAGTTAGAGAAGAAAATCAAGGAGCATGTCTTTTTTCGATTTCTCCATATTTCTCCCTGTAATTTAGTCAGTTTTATTGATTTTCCTCGTATTTTCTTACAGTTTATAGCAAATTTAAAGCTCTTTTGAAATTTTCAAGAAATTTTCCAGATTTGTTGATTTTCCGGAAAATTAACAGAAACTTGAAAGCACACATTACATCTTTCTTTCCGGTTCGGTGTCTACAAATTGCCAATTATTAGTAACTGATATCTCTCTTGCTTGATAATATATGCAATGATTATAGCGGCGCTAAAAAGGGCATTTTAAGGAGTATCTGAGAGCGTTGTTTGTTTTAGAAAATTTCAATTAAAGTCTGAGTTACGGAAGAAAATTTTGGAAGATGTTATTTTTAATTTTTCCATATTTGTTCCTATAATTTAGCTAAAATTTATCGATTTTCCAAGAATTTTTCTGTCGTGTAAAGGGCACTTTAAGAAGTATCTAAGAGCGTTGTTTGTTTTAGAAAATTCTAATTAAAGTCTGATTTACAATTGTGGAGGATGTCTTTTTTAATTTTTCCATATTTCTCCCTATAATTTAGCTAAAATTATCGATTTTACAAGTATTTTCCTACAGTATATAGCAAATTGAAAGCTGTTTTCAAATCTTCAAGAAATTTTACAGAAGATTTGTTAGTTTACAGGAAACAGAAATTTGAAGGCAAACATTACATCTTTTTCTTGGATATGGTCTCCAAAAAATTCCAATTTGAATCACCGATATCTCCCTTGTTTGATAATATATTACAATAAATATAGTGTCATTAGAAAGAAAATTTTGAGAAGTATCTAAGAGCGTTTTTGCTTCAGAAAACGCTAATTGAGTTCTGAGTTGCAAAAGATAATCTTTAATCATACCAATTTTTGACTTAATTTAATATTTTCCTTATAATTAAGCAAAGATTATCGATTTTTCAGCGATTTTCTTACAATATATAGAAAATTGAAAGCTCCATTGAAACCTGTGAGAAACTTTCCAATAAGCTCGTCAACTTTCCGAAAACTTTACCAGTTTCTAATCATCTGTATCCCGCTTGTTTGATGACACAGTGCAACATCCCTCTTTACAATTCAAAATAGAAACTTACCCTAACTTAAAAACCAAGACATTCAGCTTAACCAACTACAAAAACAAACAAAAATATCTAAAAATCTCCCCAAAAAACCAACCAAATCGTAGTTTTACCGCAACAATAAGTAGTATTTAAGGGCTTTCCTATATAATTGTAAAGTTAGATCCAACGATATGTCTACAATATCACCAGAATTAAAGTCTTAATGTTGACGGAAATGTAACGAAAAAACCTCAATTCCGGTGCATTTCCAGTTCTAAATCTCGTTATTTTAGAGATCGCTACAAACATCACAACTTGACAATGATTTACGACGATATAGTCACGAATTTATAAAAATAAAACAAACCGGAAAGTTGGAATAGTTGAAGGGAAACAATCTTAATTTTCCTCTAAATCAACACTGAAATTTACAATAAAACGCATGAATTAACTTGAGAAACTATAGTCTATCCCCGGCAAACTTCACGTATAAATAACGGGCACCCAGTCGAATTCTTGGGGGTTATCAATCCGGAATAAGCGCAACTAATTGATTAGAATTAGAGTTAGAGTCACGAAATCTTGTTAATATTGATAATGCAACATTAGAGCTAATATTTGTCAGTTTCAGCGTTTTACTGAAAGTTTTCCGTTTGTATTTCAGCCAGATGTATCATACGCGATCTCAAGAATGTCGCCTTCTCTTTTAATCCAATTATACGAAACGTTCGTTGTTAATTATCCCATTAGATGATCACGCTGTGAGACAGTCCAGACATAAATATTTATCGAAAATTTCGCCGGTTATAATAAAAATTGCGCCATTTCCAAATAGAATGCTTTTCTAAACTGATAGGATTTGAGATTGTTGCAATTAAACATCGCCAACTTCACTACTGTCGAGTAGTACGACTTCCTTTATTCAGACATAGTTTCAACGACACTCCTTGGATTTTAAAACTTGTTTCATACACCAATTCCGAGGCTCGTACAACTATTTTGAAGTAATCTCGAAATGCGGTCGGAGTCTCATTATCCAACTTGTATCCATTATCTTTTAATTACTTGTGCGTATTCGGGGGCGATTTCTTCTAGTTAAATGGCACACGAACATAAAAAAACCGCGTTATTCCATGTTGAATTGACAAGAATTCGAATAGTTTTATTATTCAACTAGGTAGAGAAATTTGCATAATTCCCTACGGCTTTATAGATTCAACAAATATCGTTTGAATTTTAAAGTGGTTAATTTTATTGGAAAATCCTAGAGTCAATCGAATCAGTTGGCGGATTCCCATGGAGTTTTCCACGTTTACAGCTGGGATTTGATAATAGAACAATTGTCTAATTACTAGAGAAGATTCCAGTGTAGAAATTGGATTATAGGTACCAATTTTCGTCAATTTCCCGGAAAACTACCGAGTTTATCGAAAAATTTCCATTAGATTTAGAAGCACTTTCAATTTGCTATATACTGTGCGAAAAACATTGAAATATCAATGAAAGTGGTCAAGTTATAGGGAAATTATGAAAATTTTGAAAAAGCATGCTCTAAAATTATCATTTGTGACTCAATTGGAATTTTCCAAAATAAATAAAATTCTTAGGTACTTCTTAAAATTTTCTTTCCAATGCCACTAAACTCATTGTAATATCTTTGAAAATAAGGGAGATATCGAATATTAAAAATTGAAAATTTCAAAAACAACGCCCTTCTTAAATAGCACTTATTATTACCGTAAAAGTACAATTTAGATAGTTTCAGTTGATTTTTCAGGAGAACTTTGTGAAATTTTGTGAAATTTGAGTGAAATTTGGACTCTTTAATCAAAATGTTGAACAATTTCTGCTTAAATTGTCGATTTTTATTTGTTTAAGAACAATCTAAAATTGCCCCTTTTAATCGATTTTTGATTAAATTTGTCTTCTTAAATCGTAAAAATATCCAAAATTAGCTCATTTTTCATGTAAAGATTTCGACTTTTTATCGAAAATTTTCCGATTAATAATTTTTCCTACGAATTATCTATTGAAATTGGAAAAGATGGGCATTTAGGGCAAATTTTGAAAAACTTTAGTATTCGTTGGCCAAAATTAACTCTTAATACGTGCCTGCCATCATATGATATATTATGTCGAAGTTGGCTGTGTCTTTGGTTTTTCATATTTGATTTTTTGTTGTTTTTCCTGTTAAACCAAGCTACGATCTAGTGAAAATCATAGCCAACTTTGTACACCCTGCAGAAATTTGTTTTAATTATTATAATTACCGGACGTTATAAGCGATATATTGTCGTAATAACCGACTAGTAGTTCGTAAAAGAAGTGCACATTTTGACGAACAATATCTCGGTCATTTTTCAATAAAAATTTAAGTTGTTCGGCTTATTCGAAAGAGCATTTCAAACGTCAAAAGATGGGTCTTATAGTTTTGGAAAATATTGTGAAAATTCAGAGTTATAGATGAAAATCGGAAGTATGTGCTTTTTCAAATTGTACAAAAAAGCCTCACACTTTGATTTTTTCTTAATTTTCCGGAAAACTCCCGGGTCAATTGGGGAATTTCTTCCATATTTGGAAAGCTCTTTCGATTGAACCCATATTCATTGAAAACAAATTGATACAAGCTGAGTTTTGGAGGAAAATTTCAGAAAAAAACTGATGCTTTTGAAATTTTGGTGCCTCAAAAACCTCTTCAGCGGATGCAATATACAAATTTTCTTTTTGAGGTTTGGGCAAGAATTAGCTTCGAAATGTTGCCATTTTTCTCAATTTTCCAGAAAACCACAAAGCAGATCGGAAACTGTCTTCTTTTGTGAAAACTTCTCCGATTTTGAACAGTCAAGTTCAATATAGGCTGAAGATAATTTAGAAACAACATGCTTGTAGATTTTCCTCTACAACTGAAAATTTCCACTAGATTTTCTAAAATTATAAAATTTTTCTTAGTCAACTTGAAATGCTCTTTCCAACAAGACAAAGAACTTGAATTTTCGTTGAAAAATCACTCAAAAAATATACTTTTTTACAGACTACTAGTCGTGCTAAAATTATGATTTTGAATTATTACTTTGTCTCTAAATAAAATTGTGGTCCTTTTAAGAAATTTTGGTAGTTGTTGGGCAAAATTAGCTCTCAATACGGCCCTGTCCTCGTGATGATATTTCATCTCAAAGTTGGCTATACTTACTAAGTTTCTTAGAACTTTGTTATTTTATACTCTAATTTTAAACCAAGAGAATTTAGGCGCTTAAATGCTAGCTTCCTATTGGCTATTTTACAGACAAGTTTACTCAGCTCAAAAATAATACCCGTGAAACATTGGATTTTGAAGTTTTGAAAGTACTCTCATGTTTTATTTGTTAATTAGAAAACATTGTTCGTATCAGGGGCCTAATTATGTTGAATTTAAAGTAAAAACGAGCCATAAATATTTGAATTTACAATCAAAACGATCCAGTTTCGGTTTTTAGTGGCTTTGCCTGTGTAAACCCGGCTTTAGTCATTATTCTAGTTGAGAAACAGAGCTAGCTTTGATTGTGATATTTCCAGGTGTATTCGCGTATTTTTCGAACGTCTGAGCCAAGTTACGACATAGTGAACGTCATGGCTTGCAATCGTACGTTATAACCGAATAATTGTCGTAATAAGCGACTAATAAATTAATCTTGACTTAATAAAAAATGCAAATTCTAACAATACAACAATGCGAATCGATATTGTAGAGAAATCAGTATTCATGAAAGCATCTAATAAAAGACAACAAAAAATCCAACCTATTTATTTCTCTATCAAAATATAACAGTAATAAAACCGTAACTGTAAAATATCTCGTTTATCATTCAAAATATAACCGACTCTTCGATATTTTTAAAGTTTGATACTAACCAAAGATCCCATAAAATTGATGAATAATCTGTTTAGTAAATAAGGAGAATGAGACCGATAAACCGAATTCATATTTGTAAAATTAAACTAATTCATATCCATTTACACAATTACATTTAAATAATTAATTAGATTTTAGATAAATAAGTCAATATTATTTGTTAAACATAATGGTAATTATTGATCGACAAATTTCACTAAACATTATTAATGGTAAATTGTAAAATTCCAGTGAAATAACGATAATTCTAGATAATTCCAATAATTTACCAATTTTTCTAATTAATTTTGTTTTTTTACTAAATAATTTTTATTTATGTTCAAACAAGTGGTAGTTTATTGTGGAAAACATGAGAATATCTCTTCGACTCGGACAACTTTCGTGCCCTGTAAAAATATCGCCAACACGCAATATTATAATTATTTTTAATATCTGTGGATAATAAAATTGTAAAAAAAAACTTGTACGGGGTGTGCAACGCCATTTCAACGCTAACAATCGACCATCCTAGTCGTAGCTTCATTCGGACACTTGAAAACCACATAGTGCAGGTCGAATTTGGAAAATATCACAGCCAACTTGTTCGATTTCTATATCGGGTGTACCGTGGTAATGTGCATTGCAGTTTGCTCAGATGTCTAGTGTCGTAGATTGATTCATATTTTAATATTTGTTACGTTCAAATATTATCAGGGCATAGCCAACTCTATATTTTACAATAGAACAACATTATTGATGTTTATATTGAGTGTACGGCAAATTTCATCAAAGTTAGCCGAGTATTTTGCATTTTTTTGGTTGTTCGAAGAGAGCTACGACTCTACGTCCCAACTATTTCTTCATAGTTGGCTTTGCTTTTTGTTATTTGTTTGTTTTTCATTCAAAAATCCCCAATAAATATCAAATTTAGCGGTATATGAATAAAGTTACGACACTACTTTAAAATCATAGCCAACTAGATGCAATAGTATTGTACAGTATGTATAAAAATGTTTGTTATTGATAACAAAGAACAAAGAAATCAAGGTATAGCCAACTATGAACTGTATTCAACATTTTTTTGACATTTATGGTTAAATTTCGTTTCACTTACAATTAGTAGGCCTTGCATTTTATTACAGCTCGTTTGTTTTCTATTCAAAAATCGCTAACAAATGTCAAATATATGAACCAAGTTACGACAGTAGTGAACTACATTCAAAGCCAAATAATAGACGAAATATTGTACACTCTGTATAAAAATTATTGGTTAAATATTAACAAATGACAACGTAATCAAAACATAGCAACTATAGTAAAATACACTCTATATAGCGTGTTTCACGATATTTTTCAGTAGCGTATGATTTTGTGAACGTAGGTCATCTTCTTGGTTCAGCTCGATAATCTGCATTACCGACCGGCTGTTCAAAGAAGTTGTCGGTAATGCAGATTGCTAATCTGAAACAAGAAGCTGACCTACGTTCATACGGCAAGGAGAAATACCGTGAAACACCCTGTATTTTGCGTTTTGTCTTCCAATAATCGTCAGATTTAGTGGTATATGAACAATATAGTAGGCCTTGTATTTTGTTTTTCATTCAAAAATCACCGATAACTATCAAATCTAGTAGTATATGAATAAAGCTACGACAAATTAGAATTATAGCCGACTTTGTGAAATAGTCACAGTACATTCTGTATAAAAATTCGTATTGTTTTATTAATATTAACAGAAGAATTAACCAACATGTGTATATTTCGTAATTCATTCATTTTGTTGAAATTAATTAGAAACCCACTAATTAACGTTTTATAAAACAAACATAGCACATATCCTGACGATTATAATTGATTGTATAATATCGTTATTAAATTAGAAATGTGTGGTCGTGTAGTATATTTAGGTTGGTTTTCGGTATTGTACGATAACTCGCTATGTTGTACGTCTTTATGTTGTACAAACAATCACGATAAATATCTGTAGTGGAACTTCTAAAGGCTCAATTTCTACCTATATCTATACCTGTTGAAGTTTTACGATAGAAATACAGTTGTTAATAGAGAATTGTTTTAATTAAAATTGTCCATATCAACCGAGTGCAAAGACATACAAGAATACATCCAACAATAGTTGGAGTGGGTGTTTATTCTCTATTGAATTTAGAAAGGAAATGAAACTGAATTTTCGGTGAATTTATTTCAAATGGACCATCGGCAAGTTGGGTGGGTCCTTTTTAAATATAAATGCGAGATTTCTTTGATCCGCCGGTCTTTCAATTATACGATTCTAATTAGCCACAATACTGAAAACAGTGCTTTATTAATAATTTATATTCTTATTTCCTTGATGGCTTGAAAGCGTTGATTTTTTTAATTGACGATTTCTCCTTTATTTTATGCTCGAGAGTAAAGTGTTGGGGCTCGTTGGAAAGAGCATTCAAGCTGCAAGAATTTTTTTAATTGACGATTTCTCCTTTATTTTATACTCGAGAGTAAAGTGTTGGGGTTCGTTGGAAAGAGCATTCAAGCTGCAAGCAATGACGGTTCTATATTGGAAATTTTTTTGGAAATTTTGGATTATACATGAAAATATGAGAGTCTTATTTTTTCGCGTCTTAAATTTTTGAAAGTGGGCAAGTTTTTACAAAACTATTGGTAAATTCATGGAATTGTCTACAGGTTGTACAAAATCTTGTGCAAAACAATTATTTTTATTAAAATTAAAGGTTAAAATAGCTAACATGATTTTATCCATTTTTCTCAATTTTCCGAAAAATTTCTTGTATTTAGAAAGTTTGTTCAATTTTCCACGAACTATATTCAATAATTTTTCAAAGGAGTAATTATAGTCTGGGTTATGGTGGAAATTTGCTCTGTACCCCAAAATTTCCACAATTTTTCTTCAAAATAAAAACCGCCCTGTCCTGAGCTTGAAATGGTCTTTCTAACAAGCGGTGGGGCTTAATTTTAGGGTAAATAATACGCGAGAAAACATTCTACTTCTTCAAGCTCAGCTTGTGGAAGTTTGCTATTTTTCCTGTTCAATAAGCCGTCCAATTTATCGAAATAAGACTATTTTAAAACTGCCAATTACAGCGGTTTTAACGGTTTGCAATTTAGCTGAAGAATTTTGCAATAAAACCAGCAAATTTATAATGAATTGGTGAATTTCTTCAAGTTCCCTTGAATTTCATCCGTAACGCAAAAGTTCTGTGTTTTTCAAAAACTATCATGTCTTTCAAGTTGAAATGTCCATTCCAACAAGCTGTAGCATTTGATTTGAAAGCAGGAAATAAAAAAGAAATTGTTTACCAAAAGTTTAATTTTCCAGAATCGTCCAATTTGTCGAAATAAAATTGTTTTCAAAGAATCATTTATCGAGACTTTGGACGGTCTAATTCGTTTCTATTACTCCCAATTCATTTGAAATGTCGCGCATAAAATGAAAAATTGGTGGAGGCGCCTGGCGATCTTTTCAAATTTCTCAAATATTCACCTTCAAGACAAAATCTCGTCAAATTGAAAGTATCATCGCTTACAACAACAAAAGTTCAAGAGTCATACCGCTTGAGAAAATAAATAAATCGCCGCTCGACAATTCCACTTTTTCACCATTTCTCCTGTTTAACAAATCGTTCAATTTAACACGGAAATAAGAGCGTTTTGAAATAATCATTTATCGAAACTTTAAACGTTCTAATTCGTTTTTATTGATCTCAATTCAATTGAACGATCGCGCAATAAAACCAGCAAGTGTCGGTGATGAATTGGTGGAGGTGCCGGGTGAATTGCGTTTAATTCTTTAAATTTTTATTTTTACAATTTCCATAAAATTCCCCAAAACAGAAACCGTCATCTCTTGTAACTTGACATGCTCGTTCCACCAAGGGTATAATTCATGATTTTTTAGGAAAAAAATAAAGGACAAATCGAGATTGTTACATTTCTCAAGGGTTTGTAGTTTGGTCCCTTAAATTTCGCTACTTTTTTTATTCAATATTTAAATCATCAAATTTGTTGAAATACGATTATTTTAAAGCTACAATTTACCGGACCTTTAAGTAGTTTAATTTGCATCTATTAGTCTCAATTCAGTTTGTAAAAATATGGTGGAGGCGCCGGCAAATTTCTTTAACTTCCTTAGATTTCCCTCTACAGTTCAAAATGTTTACACAATTTTCCCAAACGAAATTTATCATCTTTTGCAACATAAAATGCTCTTTCTAACGGGACTTAGTTCTTGATTTTAGATCTAAAAATAAAGGAGAAATCGCGTGTTGGAAATTCGTGATTTTTCCAGGTTAATAAATCGTCCAATTTAACACTGAAATAAGGCCGTTTTAAAACAGTTATATATCGAATCTTTAAACGATTTAATCCCTTTTTTATTGCTCTAAGTTCGATTGAAGTATTGCCCAATGAAACCAACAGGAATCGGTGATGAATTGGTGGAGGCGCCGGGCGAATTTTGTTATTTTCTGTAGATTTTTACACAACTCGAAATTTCTATAAAATTCACTCAAATCGTAACCGTTATCTCTTCTAACTTGGAATTCTTTTTCCAACAATCCTATAATTCATGATTTTTGGGTAAAAAAATTAAGGAGAAATCGAGAATTCCACGTTTCTCCAGGGTTTGTAGTTTAGTCTCTTAAATTTTGCTACTTTTCTTGCCCAATTTGTCGAAGTATGACTATTTCGAAACTACAATTTATCGGGTCTTTAGGCAGTTTAATTTGCGTAAATTGCTTTCAATTCAATCTGTGAAAAAATGGTGGAGGCGCCGAGCAAATTTCTTTAAGGTCCCGAAATTTCTCTCTACAACTCAAAATGTTTACACAATTTTCTCAATCTCTTGCAGCATGAAATGTTCTTTCTAACGGGCCTTAGCTCTTGATTTTAGATTAAAAAATAAAGGAGAAATCGCGTGTTGGAAGCTCGTTATTTTTCCAGGTTAATAAATCGTCCAATTTAACACCGAAATAAGGCCGTTTTAAAACAGTCATATATCGAATCTTCAAACGATCTAATCCGTTTTTATTGCTCTAAGTTCGATTGAAGTATTGCCCAATGAAACCAACAGGAATCGGCGATGAATTGGTGGAGGCGCCGGGCGAATTTCGTTATTTTCTGTAGATTTTTACACAACTCGAAAGTTCTATAAAATTCACTCAAATCCTAACCGTTATCTCTTGTAACTTGAAATGCTCTTTCCAACAAGCCTATAATTCATGATTTTTGAGTAAAAAATAAAGGAGAAATCGAGAATTCCACGTTTTTCAAGGGTTTGTAGTTTGGTCTCTTAAATTTCGCTAATTTTCTTGTTCAATATTTAAATGATTCAATTTAAATAATTCAAAATACGACTATTTCGAAACTACAATTTATCGGGTCTTTAAGCGGTTTAATTTGCATCTATTGCGCTCAATTCAATTTGTGAAAAATGGTGGAGGCGCCGGACAAATTTCTTTAAGTTCCCGAGATTTCTCTCTACAACTCAAATTTTTCACACAACTTTCTAAAACATGAATTATCTTCTATAGCACCTTGAAAAGCTCTTTCCAACGAGACGTAGTTCTTGATTGTATATTAGAAATTAAAGGAGAAATCGCGGGTTGAAAATTCACGATTTTTGCTAATAAATGGTCCAATTTAATACCGAAATAAGGCCGTTTTAAAACAATCAACCGCTCTAATCCGTTTCTATTGCTCTCAATTCCATTGAAACCAACAGGAATTGCTGATGAATCGCTGAGGCGCCGGCCGAATTTCTTCAAATCTCCCCAATGCCCAATTATCATCGAATTGTGCCAATAATGATGACAATTAATGGTTGTATGGCTTATCGTACAACAACCCGATCCTACAGCAATTCCATCCTGATTGTACGTTCGATTAATGAGTTCAATTACAAGCCGATATATTCATTTCAATATACCGACACCTCGGCCACACCCACACGCCGCAATGAATACACGAATTTTAACAAAAATAAAATCTGTTGTATTTCAATTGCGCCCTCAGCATTACCGGCTTTTTATTATTTCTATTTATGTCTACTGAGAAAAAATCCAATTATTTCGTATTTGCTGGAGTAAGACCCGCAACCGACAGTCGAGCGCTTCCTTGACTCATTTAATGTTCGATTTCGTCGATCTGTAAACGATTTAAGTGCACACTTATTGAGTTAAAAATCGACAAGATTCCGTTCCTATAAACAGACACGAACAAGTCAACTTTTACGTTTTTCTATCCGTTGTAATTTCCTGTTAGTACAACGAATTAATAATTTCATGCGCCGTTGATTTAGTAGCGTTTTAATACAAATTGAAAACTGTAAGTATACACTGGGAAACCGGCGAGAAAAATCAACAAGTTTCAACTTTATTTCCCTATTTTGTTTGGTGCAAAAAATCGGCGTGTTCTCGTTAGATTAACACGTGAGTTCGCAACAATTGCATCAAAAGAATCGCAATGCAATAATGAACACGTTATTTAAACGAGTTGTTCTAATTAGAAGTCGGTTGTTGATTGTTGGACTTTCGTAACGTTCCACGGAGACGTGAATTTTGATCGTTTCACAATCGTAATATTGAATTTTTCATAAGCAGATGCTACTGGAAATTCATGAAAATATTCCAGAAATTCGTAGAGATTCCCTCTATATTTCGATAAATATTTCAATAACATGTAAAATTTCACGATACATCCCTACCGGAATCTACGGGGATTTGTTCTTTTCAGGGAAACTAAATCGATTGTTAATTCGATACGGAACACCTTCAAAATCGCAGAAAACAACACAAATCGGGGTGAAATTGTTGTTCTGCTGGATGCATCTTTAAACAATTTTGCTTGAATTTTCAGTTTTCCGTTCGCTACTGAAACGTTGAAAAAGACTTCAAGTCGCTTTTCTATAGAGAAGTTTCAATTTCAACTATTGAAATTTCATTGTAAGTTGTTGTATGGCTTGTTGGTTACTTTTGATTGATTTTTTAAGGTGAATTCTTAGGCTCAAGTTATCGGATACTTTTGGTGAAACTTCCACAATTTCTCTATAAAAGTTCTGGTAAAAGGCAAAATTTAACGATTGTTTGACTCATTTCACCCCTTAAAGAAAACTTTGATTAGAGTCGTTAATTTAATTGAAATACTTTGAAATTTATGAAAAATAATGTGAATCGTTAAAGGGGTAGATTTTGGTGGATTTATCACGTTGAATTATCGAGTTTTATCAAGCTTGATCTTGAGCCTTGGTAAATTTCAGTTTAAACGACCTTTCCTTGAATTTTCAGTTTTCAATTCGCTAGTGAAACGCGAAAAAGAGACTTCGAGTCGATTTTCAATCGAAAAGTTTCTATTCCAACCGTTAAAGTTGTTGTAGTTGGTGATTTTGGTTGATTTTTAGGGTGAATTCTCGAGTTTAAATTCTTGTTATCGAATACTTCTGGTGAGAATCTTGAAACTCTTGAATTTCTCTATAAAAGTTCAAATAGAAGATAAAATTTAACGACTGTTTGACTGAAATCTTTGGAGATTTCATCGTTTATGGAAAAATTTAATTTGACTCGTTCATTTATTTGAAATATTCCGAAATTTACGAAAAATAATGTGAATCGGGTGAATAGTTGTTGTTTTATTTAATTGTTAAGTTAAAGGGGTAGATTTTAGTCGATTTATCACGTTGGGATATCAATTTTTATCAAGCTCGATTTTGAGCCTTGATAAATCTCATTTTTCCTTGAATTTTCAGTTTTCAGTTCCCCACTGAAACGTGAAAAAGGAACTTCAAGTCCAATTTCTGTTGAGAAGTTTCTATTCCAACTATCGAAATTTTATTTTAAGTTGTTTTCGGGCGTAATTTGATTGATTTTTAGGGTGAATTCTCGAGTTTAAACTCTAGTTATCGAAGACTTTTGGTGAGAATGTAGAAACTCTTGAATTTCTCTATAAAAGTTCAAGTAAAAGGCAAAATTTAACGATTGTTTGACTGAAATCTTTGGAGATTTCATCCGTTATGGAAAAATTTAATTAGACTCGTTCATTTATTTGAAATATTCTGAAATTTATGAAAAATAATGTGAATCGGGTGGAACTTGGAGTTTTATTGAATTGTCAAGTTAAAGGGGTAGATTCTAGTCGATTTATGAATCTCAGTTTAAACAACCTTTCTCTTGAATTTTCAGTTTTCAGTTCGCTACTGAAACGTGAAAAGGCGATTTTCTATTGAGAAATTTCTATTGCAACTATTGAAATTTTATTTTAAGTTGTTGTAAGGTATAATTTGTTTATTTTGGTTGATTTTTAGGGTGGATTCTCGAGTCTAAATTTGAGTTATCGGAGATTTTTTGAAACTCCTGAAATGTTCGAGTGAAAATCAAAATAATAAAATACTCGACATTTTCATTGCTCACAGAAGAATTCAGTTAGTGTTAATTTATTCGAAATACCTCGGAATTGACGAAAAATGATGTGGATCGAGTGGAAAATTGTTGTTTTATCGAATTGTTAATTTAAAGGGGTAGATTTTGGTCGATTTCCATGCTGAATTATCTATTTCTGTCGGGGTTAATCTTGGATTCGGATAAATTTCAGTTTAAACAATTTCCCACTAGAATTTTCAGTTTTCAGTTTGCTACTGAAGCATGAAAACGACACTTCAAATCGATTTTCTAACGAAAAGTTTCTATTCCAACTATCGTTCGTTATTGAAATCATATTTTAAGCTGTTCTAAGGCACGATTTGGTTGATATTTGTGGCGAATTCTCGGGTTCAAACTCAAGTTATCCGAATACTTTTGAAATTTTTAAACTCCTGACATTCCCGATAAATAAAAAGGAAAACCTTTGCGGATTTCGTTCCTTATAGAGGAATTAAATCGTTATTGTTAATTTATTCGAAACTCCTTGAAACTCATGAAAAACGATGCAAATCGGTGGGGAAATTGTTGTTTTATCGGATTATTAAACGGGTAGATTCCGGTTGATTTTTATTAACTTTGGTCTTGATCGGCGACAAATTCAGTTTATTTTTCGCTTGATATCTCGGTTTAAACAATTTTCCTCTGAATTTTTAACGAATTCTCGAGTTCAAACTTAAGTTATCGATAACTTTTGGTGAAAATTCTGAAAGTCTTGAAATTCTCTATAAATGTTCGAATTAGAAGTGAAATTTAATGATTATTGAGCTGAAATCCTTGGAGATTTGTTCTTTTATCGAAAATTGAAACCAGTGTTGTTAATTTATGCGAAATACCTTGAAAATAATTATTTAAATTTATGAAAAATGATATCAATCTGGTGGAAAATTTATTGTTATTTAAAATCAAGTTCAACAGTTTTATTTAATAATTATAGGGGTAGATTGATCGAGTTTAGCTTGTTTTTCAAGTCATATTTATCCGGTTTAGTTTGAAAGACTTAATTTTTATAGAATCTGGTCTTGAATCGGCCCAAATTTAAAAAAGTTTAATTTTTACTCTAAAATTTCATTTGAAACAATTTCCTTCTCTGAGCGGCCAATTTTCTAACGAAATTCTAATTTTTCGGAGTGAATTCTTGAATTTAAACTTTATTTATCAAAAAATTTGGCAAATTTAAGAAACTCTTGATTTTTTTTATAAATGCTCCGTGAAAATTGGAAATTGATTCAAGATTAAACCAAAATCTATGGGAATTTCCTCCCTTGTCGAGAAAGTAGGTCGTTATTGTTAATTTATTCGTAACACCCTGAGAATAATTATTGAAATTTATGAAAAATGGTGGAAATTAACTGTTAATCAATATGCAATTCGATAGTGTTATAAAATTTTGATCGATTTCCATACAAATTAATCCATTTTAGTCCGAAATAATCGAATGGGCTTCAATTTTTCTCTCCGATTGTGCTGAATTTCGAGAATATCAAGTTACTTTTGGTCCAAAATCTCAAAATTTTGACACTTATCGATTTTCAAAATAATTCACTGTTAAAATTTGAAAACGAGACCAATGGAGATTGCTGAATTTTTTGAGAAATAATTTAGGAAAAATGATGTAAATCGGGTGGAATTATTGTTATTCAATGTGAAATTGGGGAGTGTTTTTGAATGGGGCGATTTTGTCAATTTCGATTCGTGTCCAAAGTGAATTAATCCATTTTGGCTCGAAATAATCAAATTTGATTGAATTTTTCTCTCAAATTGAACCGAATTTAGTGGATTTTAATTCAATTTCGCTTGCAAATATCAAAATTTTAACAAAATCATACATATTTCAGACCAATTTGCAATTCTAAATCGTTGTGAATTAGGCTTTTTAGGACAAATTCTTGAAACTGAAGTCTAACATCCTCGATTTGTTTGTGAATTTCCGGAATTCCAACAGAATTAACGTTGATTCCTTTTCGTGTAAAAGAACGAACTAATGCTGTTGATATATGGGAAATACCTTGAGAATAATTATTGAAATTTATGAAAACAACGATGAGAATCAAGTGGAAATTTATTGTTATTTGATATGGGGTTGAATAGTCTTATCGAATCATCAGAGGGGTAGATTTAAAGGATTTTAGTCGATTTTCAAGTTAAACTTCGAAACAATCAAATTCCATTGAATTTGGTTCTGAAACCAAGCCGAATTTGGAAACTTTCAAGTCAACTTCCACTTCTTGATCGAATCTCAACAAATTTCCCCTCTAAATCAACAATTTTCCCAGCCAATTTACGCGAGATTTTCAAAAAGCCATTTTTCTATCGTTTCGTATTACAGTTTGAACTTAAGTCCAGAGTTTGAAGAATAATTCCAAGTCTGAGGTCGATTTTTTGGCGAACCAACGGGCACAAAATTCGCCAATTGCCCCACCGAAATCTACGTAAATTATTTTATCGAGGAACTAAATCAATAGGGTTAATTTATGCGAAATACCTTGAGTATAATTATTGAAATTTATGAAAAATGATGTGAATCTAGCGGAAAGTTGTCGTTATTCAACTGCAATTTCAAACTAGCAGAATGTTTATCCGCAATCAACGCTATTTGTAATTTTAGTTTTAAATTGTTTGGTTAATTAATGGTACGATTAAATAAAAATTGGATTACCGTGCCGCTGGTAATTGCACCATTATTCTCTCTGTCATTGTCCGTTATAGTTAAAAATCAACGTTTGATATTTTGACAACGATTTTATCCTGTAATCAACCATACAACCGGCGAACAAGCCGGCTTTATTATTGTCAACAACAATAACAACAACAGCATAAAGTCCTCTATCGTTTATAGCATAATTACACTATTAAAGTCCACATTGTATGGTAATACTTTGGAATATTCATCTAAAACTATTCAATAGAACTACGACTAGAAATACGAGGCGAGGATTAAAAAAGCATTCAACAAGATTTAAAGATTGGATTTTCGTTTCAATAAACACAAAAACGTTAACAATTTTTCTATTCTCCAAGCTACTTGTAAGTTTGTCAAGCCAGCCACGTATTTTAATAGAAATGTCTTAAAACTCACAATTCAAAGTGTATTACGGTCAACTTTGCCCCTATCGACCCGTCTGTTTTACCTCAAAAACACCGGGTAATAGGCGACATCAAGGCACTAATTACACCATTTTATTTAACTCTTTTTAAAAAAAATTCCAATTACAATTCAGTGCTGTAGAACAGTTGAAAAATTGGTGGATGCGCCGAGAGAAATTCTGCACGATATTTCTTTAAAAGACTCTTTCTACTTAAAATTGCCGGTTTTGTACAATTTTTGCGCAAAAAATGCGCAACAGGTTAAATTTTCAAGTAGATTTATTATTGTTTCTACCGACGCTCGCCAATTATGTAGACATAAAAAAATCGGTTAATGTGTCAGGTAAACTGTCGTATAATCCATTTTAATGCATCTATTTAGATTTGCCAGCACGGTATAATTTATGAAGAAGTTGCAAATTGGTGGATGCGCCGGGCAAATTGTAGCTCTAAAATTCTTGTTGGTATTGTTTGCATTTTAAATTGCCAGTATTGTATGGCAATTTTAATGATAATCGTGCTGGACAATTGAGAAATTCAAACAATTGGTGGCCAGCAGAAATATTGCTCGGTACTTCTCTAAAGGATGCTTTCTGTTTAAAATTGGCACTTTTGTACAATTTGTTGAGAAAAGAGCGCAAGATTGCTGAATTCATTATTGTTTTTACTTCTAATCGCCAGTACTGTATCTACAATCATTTATAAAGACGTTGGAATATTGGTGGATGCGCTAGATAAATTACTGATCCAGGATATCTAGTATTGCTTCTATTTTAAACTGCCGCTATTGTATATCTTTAGGAAATATACTAAATTGACAGATGAACAACATTTTTGTATTATTTCTACTTCAAATAGCCAGTGGTGTATAACAATTTTAATTATAATCGTCAGTGCTGTACAAGAATTTATAGAAAAATTGAAAAATTGGTGGATGCGCCAGGAAAAATAAGGCACCATATTTCAATAAAAGACTCTACGTAAATCGCCAATTTTTTATGATTTGAATTATTCAACTAAATTCATTGTTTCTATTTAAAATCGCCAATATGGTATGTGAAACAATTTATTGGGGAGGTTGTAAAATTGTTGATGTACCAGACGAATTATTCTTTGTTATTGTTTCCACTTACATTTGCCAGTATTGTAAAATTCATAGAAAAGTTCGAAAATTATTTCAAGATATCTAGTATTGCTTCTATTTTGAATTGCCACTATTGTATACTCTTAGGAGAGATCCTAAATAGGCAGCAGAGCAATATTAGTTCTACTTCAAATGGCCAGTGATGTATAACAATTTTAAATACAAGAATTTATAGAAAAATTGAAAAATTGGTGGATGCGCTAGGCGAAATAAAACGCAATATTTCTATAAAATCTTCTCTCTACTTAAATTAGCCAATTTTCTATGATTTGAGAAGAAAAGTGGGCACGATTCGTGTATTATTCACATAAACTCATGTTTCTACTTATAATCGCTAGTATTTTATGTGAAACAATTTATTGGAGCGTTGTAAAATTGCTGATGTACCTGGAGAATTATTCTTGTAATTGTTTCCATTTAAATTTGTCAGTATTGTACAATAATTCATAGAAAATTTCGAAAATTGGTGGATGCGCCAGGAGAAACAAGACACGAAATCTATAAAAAACTCTCTCTACTCAAATTCGCCGATTTTTTATGATTTGAATTATTCAACTCAACTTATTGTTTCTGCTTAAAATCGCCGGTATGGTATGCGAAACTATTTATTGGTGCGTTGTTAAATTCTTGATGTACCAGACGAATTATTCTTTGTTATTGTTTCCATTTACATTTGCCAGTATTGTAAAATTCATAGAAAAGTTCGAAAATTGGTGGATACGCCAGGAAAATTATTCCAAGATTTCTAGTATTGCTTCGATTTTAAATTGCCACTATTGTATACTTTTAGAAGAGGTCTTAAATAGGCAGATGAGCAATACTTTAGTTTTATTTTCACTTCAAATGGCCAGTGACGTATAACGACTTTAATTACAATCGGCAGAGCTGTACAAGAATTTATAGAAAAATTGAAAAATTGGTGGATGCGCCAGGGGAAATAAGGCACGATGTTTCTACTTAAAATAGCCATTTTTGTAGTATTTGATGAGAAAAGAGTGCAAGATTCGTGAATTATTCAAATAAACTCATTATTTCTACTTATAATCGTCAGTTTTGTATGTAAAACAATTTATTGGGATGTTGTAAAATTGGTTTATTTACCAGACGAATTATTGTACAAACTTCCTTATTGTTTCCACTGACATTTGCCAATATTGTACAATAATAGGAATTGTACAAACGATAGAAAAGTTCGAAAATTGGTGGATGTTCGCTTTTATTGTTTCTACTTCAAATTGCCAGTAGTGTATATTTTACAGGAACTTACTGAGCTATAGATAAGCTATCTATATTGCTTCTACTTCAAATTGCCATAGTTGTATAATAATTTTACGATCTTTAGAAAGAGAAACTGCAAAAATTGGTAGATGTGACAGTTTCTACAGTCTTATTGCATTGCTTCTACTCTAACTGCCAGTATTGTATACTTTTTTGAAATTTACAAACTTTACAGTTATCATTTATCTGCCACTTTGGTAAGTTCATAGGCAATTTAAAATAAAAACAAAACTAGAAAATATGAGTACAATAATTAATCCGGCGCATCCACCAATTCTACAAATTTCGTTTTGACAATTATACAGTACAGGTAATTTGAATTAACAACTACAATAAAACAATGCGAATTTTTAGTGGAAACTATACAAAAATAATACATCCACCAATTGTACAATTCGCTTTAAAATTCCCCAATATTGGCAATTTAGAAACATCGATTCCATTCACATCACCTCTCTAACTAGACCACAAATTGATTTTATTTGAAACATCCAATTTCCCCGAGCTACAAACTTAGAAAGTTGTCGGACAATTGTCCGATTGTGAAAACGACAATTCTACAAGGTGGCTGCCAAATCGATTAAATCTAAATGCTCGAGACTAAATTTTGAAAGAATTGAGATGATAATTTTTGATAACACCTTTGATAACGCTTCCTTAAGAAATCGGTTTTTGTCCGATAAGAGCCAACAGAACCCGAATACGGCCGTTTATCCCGTGCTAGTCCTGTGGGATCGTTTCGTTTAGAACCAAACATCGGATCGACAACAAATTGGTTGTATTCGACTTTTGTAGTGTTGATTAAAACGATAATAATTCAAGGCGCGTTAATGGCGAACATCAATTATCTAGAAAAATAATCCCTTAAGGGGTGGCAGATATGAAACTATCTTTGTTCTAGATATGAATGATGGCCGTGTTGGTTGCCTGTTTACTAACACAGTACAGTTTAAGATTATCCTAGGGGAGATGGTACGTGATATTTAGAAAATTCCACGTGTTTTTTCAACCCCTCGCATTTATTTTAACAAATTTAAATTCCGCTAAACTGTATGTATTTATGCACAAAACTGACAATACGGAATATAAAATATCGCATTGATCTTGCGCTATCACACTATACCACATGTTTATGGAAATTACCCCAATTTCTAAGGGTTGCGGTGGAAATTCTGTACAATACCGACAACCGACAACAAATTTATAACAATTCAAATCGAACAAACCGCCACAATTGTAGTTTTAGCGCGATATTGCCACTATATTAAAATTATCGTTAATTGAGCGAATTGGCGAATTTTTCGATTTCAAACTAATTAAATTTCAGGTATTATCATTACACACAATATCCGGATCTTGTTGTTGTTGTTATTATTAATAATCTGGAATAGGAGGCTTGTCAGTTTGCGGTTAAGCATACCCGCCGAAATTGTGGTTTATTAATTACATAATTAAACCCCTAATCCTGGTTTGATATTTGAATGGTAGTTTTTCTAGAAAATCCGTTGATTTCCCACAATTATTGCACAATTAAATTGTAAATTGACGCTTTAGCGAGTTTTACGAGATAATTGATTCGAATTTCTACCGAGAAAATCCACAAATCACCACCCATCATCTTGTCATACGATAATCGACTGAATTATAAACGTTGTCGGTTGGATAAATTAATGTTTGTCGATGGAAATTATTAAAAAAAAAATCTACACTAAAACATATTCTCTATGAAATTTCTTTTGTAGTGTTTCATTTAATTTGAATGTTATTAGAAAAGATTGAATTCCTGATGATTCAATTATGAGAAAGAATAGAAAATTGTTGTTTTAAATAAACAGATAGCTGCTGGCTGATGGTTAGAATTGATGTTATTCTTCCAAGAACCGGTGGGGAAAATCAACAAACAGAGGGAAAATGGCGCAATATTTGTTTTTTCAATGTGATTCTGTTAAATTCGTTGTATGCACAACAGTGATGAAATCTTGATTTTGTCTATTACAAAGTTGGTCTTTTTTTCTGTTTTTAAAGTAAAACCGACGGGTCGATAGAGGGTAAAGTTGAAATAGGGAATTTTAACAAATTTCCATTTAAATGCCGGTTGTTGTAAGGTTACAAGGCGCTCGAAACGTAGAAAATTGTCAACATTTTGTTGATTTATTTTTGAATCTTGTTAAAGAAATTTGGCCGGCGCGTTATAACAAAAACGATTCAAGAAATAATAATTTACGAGAAAAATTTGCAAATTTGCACTATTGCCCCATCAAATTGCACAACATTCGAGTAGAGAGAATTTCTCTAAGGAATTTTGAACAATAATCCCCGGCGCATCCACCATTACTCGATTTCTTTAGAAATTGTGCAACGTTGTAATCAAAATTGTTATACAACATTGGCTATTTGAAGTAGAAATAATACAAAAATATTATTTATCTAGCAATTTAGTGTGTTCGTTAAAAATATACAATACTGGCAATTTAAACTAGAAACAATACTAGAAAT